>JARJRE010000221.1:0-203774 GCA_030783385.1 Akanthomyces dipterigenus | reverse complement strand
CGCCCAGCAGGATGGCGAGCCACTGCGCGTGCGACCGGGTCAGGGCGAGGGCGGCCGCGGCGCGGCGCAGGGCGGCGCGGTCGCGGGACAGCGCGGCGACAGCCGGCAGCGTCCACGGCTGCAGCAGGGCGAGGGCGGAGGCGCGGCCGCGGTCCTCGGGGACGTGGCTCCGGAAGACGTAGTGCGTGATGCGGCGGCCGTCCACCTCGGCGAGCACCTGGTCCTCGGGCGGCGGGTGCTCCGCCTCCTCGTCTGCTGAGGGCAGGTCCGCGAGGCAGGTGTCGGCGAAACGCCGCGCGGCGACGAGATACTCGGGCACATTGGCGAGGAGCACGGCGGCGAGGCCCTGCACGGGGGCGCCCATCTCGACGAGGGCGCCGGCGGTGAGGGCGGCAAAGGCCACGCCGTCGGCGTCGTCGACGCGCGCGGCGGCGATGCGGTCGACGAGGATCTGCAGCGCGGCGGCGAGCTCATCGGGGCCGGCAGCGGCCATGCCGCCGTGCAGGGCGACGCGGCATCTGTGCACCACGGCGCCGTCGTAGTCGATGCCGCTGACGGCCTGGACGAGGTCGCGGGCGGCCTGCTCGAGAGACATGAGGGGGCGTGTGGTGTGTGTGTGTGTGTGTGTGCTCTGGAGGCGTTGTGGAGAGCTTGATGGGATGGATTGAATCGATGAGATTGGCGTGAAAGGACGGTTTTTTGCTTGACGATGGGGTTGGACGAGATACTGCGTCTGTGCTACGAGGTTGCTGTGGGCAGTGCTTGCCAATCAGCTGAGTAAAGCCGGGCACCTGAGTGGCCGCGGGGTAAGGAACACTGCCCGAGGTATGGGTCAGCATGCATGGTGAGTTTTGGAAAAACAATGTAATGGGGATGCTGTGGCTATTGCAAGACGAAGAAGATCACTACGGCGCGACAATTTACAAATTCGAGAGTGTTGTATAAGTCGAGGCTATTGATTGGTCGCGAGTCACTAGTTGACGCCCACAGCTACGGTTAGCTGGGGTCATGGTAGCATGACTTGAATGCATGGCCCAGACTCGAACCGGGAAATGTTCGATTACAAGACAAGAAATGGTTCATATCGAGCGCTTGCGTTTTACCAATATGCTTTCAATCCCGTTCAAGGCAGTCTTTACAGGTACTTCACTGTAAAGCGTACTTAGTGTACAGTGAGCAGAGTGTATAGGGTAGCAGCGCAGTCGACAAGTTCCAGAGATGCAAGTAGCTTTGCTTCCTGTCCCATTATATATAGAGCAACATGTTGTAAAAGCACAATGTCTTTTTTGCCATTCTGTCTCAAATTCAAAAAGTGTTTCCTTAAATGTGGATTATTCAGATGTAAAGGTTGTTGTTTGCGCAAGTCGTGAGCCGATCCAAGGATATCTGGCCGCGCTAGCCAAGATCTGAGAATCAGTTAGTGCACTGGAGCCAGGAACCAGGAACAGCGCGGGGAATTCGAAAATCCCCTTAACGCGTCGATCCAAGCTCGCCCCCGCCAAACGCGAACAGGCAACACCCTCAACGTCCACCCACAGTTATGCTCCCCGACGTGTTGTTTAGCAGATATTTCGAATACAAACGCGATACCGACTATTGCCTCATGGCTCGCTTCCACAGCCAAGGCCGCCGGCTTTGATACGGCCAGACTCGCGAGTCACTCCGCCCAGCCCGGACCCAAGGCTGGCGGCAAGCGAGCAAAAGGAAAAGCGCGTAAGGAAGCGAAAAAAGATGCCGCCAAAACGAATGGCGCTGCCTCGCCCAGGTACAGGATCTGCATCTCGGACTTTACCACGCTGGCCGAGTACATTCTCGAAAAGGCTCTCCCTGTCCCGCAGTCATTCCAGGATACGCTTCACCGCGCCATTGCGGTCCGCTCTGGCTTTGCCGAGAAGCTTGAGCAGCATGGCACCTCTGTCGACCCAGAAGCTGATGCCAATCACGAAAATTTCATCGATGGTAAGCTGGCTTAGGACGTACGATGCAGCGTCATCTGCACTACAACTGACTACGGTTACTGAAATGTGTTGAAACACGTCAGGGTCATTTTGACCTCCCTGATGCCGCTGCCGAGCAACGAGGACGATTTTGCCGAGGTGGACGGCCTGGTGAATCGTTTCGACGGCCTTGCAGTCTTTGAGCCTTCCAAGGAATTTCTCGACGCGCCCGACGTCATCAGACCCGTCAACTCCCAAAACGATCCCATCACTTATGCTGCAGAGACGACGGCCTCCTTTGAGGATGCCTTTATTGCCATGCTCTTTTTTATCGATGACTTGAACGATTTGAGGGCGCACATTGCATTAGTATGGCACAGGTACAAAGAGACGGGTGCCGACCCTGTACCGGCTGCCGTCGCCACCAATACGGCCATTGAATTTGTCCGAGAGATGGTGGACGAGACCCTGCCAATGATGAGCAGCCACGGCGGCATCCTCGACGTTCTCGAGCAGTGCTACATGTACTGTTGCTCAGAGGACGACCATGACGATGCTACGATTGCAGCATCCCTCAATGATCAGTTCAATGAGACGTACCACATTGCAAACGAAACCTTCATGGTAGTCTCCCACCTGTTGTCCGATTTGAACCGCGAAGCCCGACCCGGCAGGATGCCTCTGTATGACAATGACAAGTACGGATCCGTTGACCACACCCTCGACCGATCCAAGAAAACGGGCAAGGAAAAGTTCAAGGATGATGAGGCACTGCTCACGCCGTATACTTCCGACCTGCTTGCGATTGTGGTGGGCCCCATCCCGTTCTGGCCCGTTCATGATGAATTTCTGAACGGCGTGGAGAGGATGCTCGAGACGGGTGAAGTCTCCTTCTCCATGGTTTTTGCTACTCAAATCTTTCTGGATGTCACTTACATACTGGGCACCCAGATCACGCAGCCATGTTGTACCATGCAAAAACATGTCGACTTAATGAGGAATGACTTGAATAAGCATCCTGAGCATCATGACAAGTTCAGAAGCAAATCTTGCGCGGGGTTCAATGAGGAAAAACTATTCATGCTTGAACGCGGCATGTATGCGATGAGAAAGGACCCCATTGCCCTGGTTTACGGAAAGGCGGCGACGGGTAGGATGACACCCGTTCCAGGGTATGAGCATCGCATATTCCGCATGGCTCCCATCATGAGTGGCCTGGCGCTCTATCACTTTCGCATCAGGTACCGCGATGCCGGCATCAAGGTCGACAATTTTTGGAGCGCCATTCAATGCTGCGAGCACTTGTACAATGCTCTCAACTCATACGAGCAGCTGTCAGAGTGGTGGACGGACATGGACCTTGTCAAGAGCCTGCTCGGACCAGACAGCTTCTACGTGGGTGGACAGGAACCCCAGACCTCGATGGAACAGTTTAGGAAATTCGGTGTGCAGATGGGAATCTCTGTTGCGTCCATGACGCCGCGTCGCAGGCAAGGCCCCACGGTTCTGTCCAAGGGAGGAGCGCGCGGCCTCAAGGTGACAGCGCCAGTGTCTACCATGTTTTCCACACGCTATGCGCGCAACACTGAGATTCCGTTAACGCTCGAGGAGCGGGCCACTGGCATTGTTCTCTCGTCTGAGCAAGTCCAGGGCATCATTGACACTGCCGTACAGAAATATAAAGATGAACGTTCTTCTAGCGTTCAGGGTGACGATTCAGAGCCACAGCAGGAGACGAAGGAAAGTGAGAAGGGGAAAGAGAAGCAGAAGCAGAATGAGAAGAAGAAAGAGGAGGAAGAGAAGGAGGAGGAGAAGAAGGAGGAGGAGAAGAAGGAGGAGGAGAAGAAGGAGGAGGAGAAGAAGGAGGAGGAGAAGAAGGAGGAGGAGAAGAAGAAGAAGAAAGAGGAGAACGAGGAGGAGGAGGAGGAAAAGAAGAAAGAGAAGGGAAAAAAGAAATCCAGAGGCCAGCTCAAGAGCAAGTCAAAGACGACAAAGAACAGCGCAGAGAAGAAGAAGCTGTCTCTCGGAGCAACGACCGATATTCTCGCCCTGGTCATGACGCAGGAGGCCGCCGAGTTGGCGTTTCCCTACCTGCTGTTCCATCGCTGGTGCTGGCGCCTCTTGCGCGCCGTGCGCAAAGAGGTCGACCCGCAGCTCAAGGCCGTGTTTGGCCCCGACTATATCTCCGACGAGGCCGAGCTGCCGCAGCAGGTGGGCTTCATCCTGAACCTGGCGGCGGGAGCAGACGGCGGCCCGCAGAGGCTCGGTCCTCTGTGCGCGGCCGGCAAGGCCGTCGACGCGATGCTGCGCTCGGGCATGGGATCCTGCATACTCGATGCCACCTTCCGCAAGACGCTCGGCATGGACGTTGAATTCGAGTAGGTGCGAGATGGAGTATGACTTGAGACAAAGTCGAGAAAGTGAGGGACGCCTATGCGGGCCGCAATAGTATTTAGCGTGCATGTTTCTTTTTCATCATCACTTGACGGCCATTTGGGTAACTGTAAAATTCCTTTTAGAAGTTGTCATTGTATTTTTGCTGCATACTTTGGCAATGTGACACTGATGCAATGATGATCAAAACTGAAGCCTCAACATGACTACGGCAGACATTGATCTGCACCACAAGTGGCGCAGCTACGAAAGTCTCAACGACTTTGTGGATATATTCAGGGTTGATCCTATTGCCTGGATGTGTATAGAAACATGCGGGCTATATATTGCATACGTACACTTGATGAACCTGTAAATGGGCAAAGCCACGCGGTCAGCTGCCCCGGTACAGCAGTAGTTTGACGTACCGGTAGGGAGGGGCGTAGTCTTGTCTCAAATGGATCTGCTACGAGCTGTGCTAGTCAGGGGGAGAGCGCGGGCTTCAGAAACTGAAACTTTGTGGAGAATTCTCTCGAGCGGGTTTAATTGATTTTGGTCAAAGTCCAAGTATCGACGAAAGGGCTTGGGAGTGGCATCAAAGGGCCGATCTGAGCGACGCTGACGAGTCTCCTTTGCATGAATGAGCCCGGAAAGGATGAACTGCCCTTGTTTGCTGGCTCCTTGTACTTGAGATGCCCCGACTGCTGTTTTCGTACTGGGAAATCCAGCAAAGGGGCGGCGTCTGTCTGAAGTCATACTGGTGATGCAGGGCGACACTCGTCGTTTGAAACAGCTGCATCAGACGCCGTAGCCCGTCACAAGGGCGGGACGGACAGACGGATGGAGTTGGCAAGGAGGAGGATTCAAACCATTCCTTGTATTGATTCTTACGGGGCGCCTTGGATCTGCAGCGTCTTGGCGGAGCTGGTTCCGTCAATTCTCCCAGTTGGTGGTGGTGACGCGTTGCTTTTTAGTGTGCGCGGCCCCTGGAGGCGGGTACCTGTCCGCCCGTCTCGCGCTGCCATTTGACTACCAGGTTACCACTCCGTATTTACAGCCTCGACTGGCTACTGGACAGGACAAGCTTGCACCTAGATTTACTGGAATTTTCAATGATTGCGTCGTCCGCGCAGCGTAAATGCTCCAAAGGGAAGGGGGTTCCCAGGGCGAGATGGCGTGGGGCTATAACTAGCCCTCGTGCTCTCCATTCCAAACCCTGTCCATGTTTCGCGGCGCGACGCCACTACAGAGCATCGGGTATCCGTAGTCTGCAGAGTGTCTAGCCATTACACAATAGCGCCTTGCCGGCATCGCGGACAATGACCAAATGTCCCAAACCCAACCTCTCTTGCTTGGCTGAGCAGGTGGCCCCTGTAGTTGGGACTGCACAGCCGCCGCAAGCATGTATCCGGAGGACCACGCCCGCCCTCAGCCTCAGCAGTCAAGGCCTGCTCCGTCCAACACGGGGAGACGAGGGGCCTGCGCGCGGCACGAGCGCTGCGGACAACTTTGGCGCAAGCGGAACCGGCACGCCGATGCTTCTGTCAGTACGGCCGAGGCTAAGTTGTTGAGCCTGGATGAACGACATTAGATTGCCAAAAGTCGAGGCCAGACCAGATGCGTCGAGCCAAAGAAAGCCAGCATCAACTTGTGGCGTAAAGCCACTGTAAAATGTGCCTGAGCCCGTGTTGCTTCAGTGGCTCCCGGTTAACCCTTAGTGGCTGCGCCCTCTAAGCGGCCCTCCCAAGGCGTCCTTCTGACTGCCCTAGAAGCCCTGAGGCCCCGAGTAGTAGCAGGTCCCTCGAGCCGCCAATCCTCTCCACCTGCATCTCCATCAGACCATCTGTCCGTCCATGCCACATCATCAGCCACCAAAGCTTCCCTCTCCTCTGTCTGCTGCTACGCTGTCTTTTGCTCTCTCACCCCTCTCACCCCAGAATCCAGTCCGATTTCTACGCCACTCCGCCATCCATCTCGCCCCTGTTCGCTGCGCATCTTTTTCTCTCTCTGTGTCTTCTTTGGATCTCGCTCGTCGCGCAACAATCAACTTGGTCAAGCTGCTCTCTCGTCCGCTTGCCGTTCCTCTCGTTTACCCTTTTCCGTCGACGGTTGCGCGCGCGCTGATACGGCACCCGAATAATCAGTTGGCTCAACAAACACTACGAGGCACAAAGCGAAAAGAAGTAAAGATCTTGTCGCACAAACGCTTCTTTTCTTCTCTCGGTCCCGCGACGCTAGAATTTTCGCCATCGTTTCTTGCATGCGCTACGCTCCAACATAGACTGGACCAGGCATCTTCGTACTCTCACTCCAGTTGAACGTACTTTGGCGTCGCTTCTTTTGCCCATCGACCAGCACAGTTGTCTCTTCGGTGGGCACATCGTACGCCCTCTTGGTGGTCGTATAGGAAGGATTGTGGAATAGCAGGGCCTCTCCGCTTCGTTTGCGACACTCCTGCAATCCTTGCTGCGCCGCCGGCAACCCGGCGAAACACAGTCACCATGATTGAGGACAAGTGCGTTGTCGTCGATCCTCTCTCTGCCACGAAGCACACCAACTAAAGCGCTTCGTCTAGGTACATTGGCCTGTCATTGGCCATTTCATCGGCCATGGCCATTGGTATGCTCCCCCTCGCGCAGCATATTCTCGCTTCGGCTAACCCTCTCAATCAGGCACGAGCTTCGTCATCACCAAAAAGGTGCGCCTGAGCGACATTGCGACCGCGATCCCCTCCCGCAATTCGAATCAGCGACTAACATACACATGCAGGGTTTGATGCAAGTCGAGGAAAGACATGGCTTCGAGGGCGATGGCTACGTCTACATGCGCAATCCCCTTTGGTGGGCTGGTATCGCAACTCGTCAGTCTCAAACTCGCCCCGAGCCTTTTAAAATAGAAAGCTAACCCTGTCCTCAGTCGGTATCGGAGAAGTCTGCAACTTTGCTGCCTACGCCTTTGCGCCAGCGATTCTAGTCACCCCTCTCGGCGCTCTCTCGGTTCTCATCGGTGCAGTTCTCGGCTCATACTTCCTCAAGGAAGATCTCGGCATTCTAGGCAAGCTGGGAAGTGCCATTTGCCTGATTGGCGCCGTCGTCATTGTTCTACACGCGCCGCCCGATGAGGAAATTGAGACTACTGACCAGATTCTTCACTACGCTGTGCAGCCTGGTATGTCGTCCATTCTGCCGCGCCAAAGCTTCGCAGGTTTCTAACACCTCTCACCAGGATTCCTTCTCTACGCCGTCGCCGTCGTTGCATTCGCCGTCTTCATGATCTACCGAGTTGCCCCATATCACGGCAAGAAGAATGCGCTCATCTATCTCTCCATCTGCTCAACGGTCGGCTCCATTTCCGTCATGTCTGCCAAGGCCTTTGGTATCGCCCTCAAGCTTACCTTTGCAGGCAACAACCAGTTCAGCCACCCTTCGACCTATGTCTTTATGATCTTGACTGCTCTCTGCATCGTCACCCAGATGAATTACTTTAACAAAGCGCTTGCTTGCTTCCCCAGCAACATGTAGGCATTCGCGACGCCCAGCAGTTTTTGCACCCATGCTAACGTCTCTCCTTAGTGTCAATCCTCTTTATTATGTCACCTTTACAACCGCCACACTCTGCGCCTCGTTCATCTTGTTTAGCGGATTCAACACTACCGATCCTGTCGGTACCCTCTCGTTGCTCTGCGGCTTCCTCATCACTTTCACAGGCGTTTACCTTCTCAACCTCTCGAGAGGTGACCCCAACGGCCAAAAGCTCGCTGGTTCGCGCTCGGGCTACGACGCCACCCCGACCGACATGGTTTCCAGCTTCCAGACCCGTCGCAGTATGCAGGCTCGCCGTAGCGGAGATCCTGGACGTCACAGCGTTGGCAGCGCCAATGGTGATCGCGAAGGCTTGATCCGCGCCTACGACGAGGAAGAGGCTGCCGGCTTCGGTCTGACCGACCTAGCCGAGGAGAGCGAAGATGAAGGCAGCCGCCGACCCAATGGTCATGCTAGCCGAAGCAAGGAGCAAGATGCCATTGAGCTCCAGAGCCGAAAGTCATCAGGGCGATAGAGCCAAGCCAGAAAAGATGTTCCACGATCCACGATTAAGATGACACGAATTTCTTTTGGTAGCGGACTGCGGCTAGGTTCTGCTTTAATGCCTGAGCGGACGGGTGTTATACGTACCCACCTGCACATGTTGAGCTTGTCTCATTGTTCCGGTGACGAGAACGGAGATAATCTCTCCGAAACATTATTACGATGGCGTGGATTCGACTTGGCCGATGTCTTTTTGTATGCTTCACTATGGTTGGGTTTATGCTCGTCAACAGTACGAAAGAAAATGGAGTGATGGGGAAAGGAAACTGGTTTCAAGGCGTTGGTATCTTTGCGCTTTTTCGTTTTCACGTTGCAAACACCGGAGGGAAGGTTCGTTGACGGCAAGATCAAAGGCCTTCGAATCCTCCAAATCCGCTTGTATGATGCGCATTTTTCTTCTTACCTGCATACCTGGAAGAATGATGCAAGAGGTGCTCGTGCCACTAGGAGATGTCGAGCACAGAAAAGCAGCCTTGATGGCATTTTTGTTGATATGTACAGGAACAGAGCCTGGAAAGCATTTAGCGACTTTCGCAGTGTAGATAGAAGGGTAGCTAAGCCATGTTCTGCACATTTAATATCAATGTCACTTGTGACACTGGTCAAGTCGTAGACCTAGGACGATGTGGACCAGCTGCACGTCCCATTTCTCATACAGGCAAACCTAGCGTCGAATCAAAGACTGGATGCTTCACAGGCAAGATATACACTGGAATAGATTCATGGGGTCTCATTTCTTCTTCCTGATTTCGACTACCATTACATGACAGATGAAACCTGAAGATGCAAATGGTGTTTTAAAACATTCCGACGCTCAGCCAGCCATCTTTTCATCCTCTACAGCAGAGACTTTTGTATTTCGCCTTCCACCCTAAACAAGAACAAAGAAACCCGTGATAACAGTCATTAAAGAAAGCCAGGCAAAGCCATCACCGCTTCGCGAAGCACTTATTGCTCGGCAGGCTCGGCCTCGGCCTCCTCGACGACGCGGGCATCCTGCGAGGCGGCGGCGGCAGCGGCAGCCTTGGCGCCGTAGTCCTGGCTCATAGGCTGGAGCACGGGCTGCTCCTCCTTGGGGTCGATGATGGTGACGGCGTCGGGGAGGGTCTTTTGGGGGCCGGCCTTGCCCTCGGGGTCGGAGCCGCGCATGATCTTGACCTTGATGCCTAGGACGCCCTGGCGGAGGAGGACGTGGCGGGTGGCGGTGTCGATGAAGTCGTTCTTGGGCTGGCCCGAGTGGATCATGAAGCCGTCGGTAAACTTCATCGACTTGGCGCGGGCGGCGCGGAGCTTGCCCGAGACGACAACCTCGCAGCCCTTGGCGTCCGACTCCATTATGAAGCGGAGGACGCCGTAGCAGGCGCGGCGGACGGCGAGGCCGTTGAGGAGCTTGTAGCGCAGCGACTCGCACTGGGCGACGGCCGAGAGGCCGCGGTTCTGCACCTTGGCGGCGTAGAGCGACACGCTGTTCTCGGGGAACTTGAAGCGCTTCTGGATGAGCGACGTGAGCTCGCGGATGCGGCGGCCCTGCTCGCCAAGCACCTCCTGCGTCTGCGTGGCGCGGATGATGATGTCGGTGACGGTGGGCGTGACGCGCACCTCGACGCCCGAGTAGCCCTCCTCGGCGAGCTCGCGCTGGAAGAACTCGTTGAGCTCGGCGTAGAAGACACCGTCGGCGACGAACTTTCTCCGCTTGGAGCTGTGAGACGTGTGGGTTAGCTTTTTGTGCATGGGTGGAATGCGGTGCTTGCGCGCTGCCGTCTGTCTGTCGGTCGTCTCTCGTGGAATTTGGTCGTCGGTTCGTTCGATTCGCATTGTAAAATTGACAATAATATCTGCTGGAAAGGGGGGTTGTTTCGGCGTTCAATACACAAGAGTGTTGACCACAACGGATAGTTCCAGCTGATGCAAGTCGATTTTCCAATTCGAGAGACGGACGTCGAGTCTGGCGCGGCGAAGCAACACAAAAAAAAGTGCAGATAAATACTCACATCTGAGCACCGGGGTGAGACATCTTGATGGTTTGGAGAGTGTTATTTGTCGACTCGAACAAGTATACGGCGGTTGGCACAAGGAGGACGAGAGGGTGGGATCGCGACTGTAGAGCAAAGGCCTTTCTTGGTGGTCTCCGCCTAAGAGTGGCTTCGCCTGTCGTCCCGCACCATCGCAGCGAATATTTTTTTTTGGTGTGGGTTGAGCCCTAATCCGCTGGCCCGCACCAGTTTGGCTGGCGCCCGTGCGCTGCAGGGTTCCCATTTACCTGGTGGGGCGCAGAGTGACTGTCGAGGATAATCACTTTCGCCGAGTCCCGATGTCAAGCCAGATGGGTGGGGCTTGGAGATGGGACTAGCAACTGTCGTAGAAGCAGTGACAGCAATCAGATGGACCTCTTATGAATACGATGACAGCTATTTGTGCATGTTTGTAGTTGTATGCCGAAAATGGTCAAAATCGGCTTTTATTCAAAAAATATATAGATCAGAATTAAACAGCGCAGCACTGACGCTTGCCCACATCTATCCCGTCACCTGTTTCGCTCGCGCCATGGCTGCAGCTCCTGCGCCTGACGTACGTTGTAGCCCCGCCTTGGCTCGTGAAGCTCCCAGCCTGCGCGTGCCAGCAGCCAAGCAGCATCGTCACCCACGCAGCCCGCTCTACAGTCATTCTTCGCTCCATCGCAGGCGCTCACCACCACGTCTGCGACGGATGGAGCTTACTTGAGAAACATACGAAGCTTTCCACGGCTTCTCGTGATTGCCAAGTAGTCGTTACTTGCGACAACTCTCCCAATCTCGTCTCCATCTATACCCCTCTCGGTAGCCTCGGCGCCCCGACGCCAAACAAACTTGCAGTTTAACTTCAACCAACAATATACGATTACAGTCATCGGACAGCGTCATTGTCACTTGCGATTATCTCTCTAAATACGGAACCGAGCTCTGAGTTGCGTGTCGGGAAACTCGGGTCGTCCAAGTACGGCGCATCGCAGCCAGAATGGAAGCCAAGAAGGTTAGCTTTCCAGCTGGGCCCATGCTTGCCTCCATCTAACTGTGCAGGTCATCGAGAATGTCCAGGGCATCAACGGCGGACAGACGACGAATGGCTCTCTCCGTCTGACAGACTACCACTTGGTGTTTTGCGCGCCTGTTACCCCTCCGGCCAGCTCACCCGAGACGACGCCCGAGACGCCGCCCAAGACTCCGCCCAAGACCCGAGAGCGATGGCTTACATATCCAATCTTCAGCCACTGCACCTTTCGGCCGACGCCCCCAGGATCTAGACAGGCCTCATCTATCCGGATTCGCTGCCGAGACTTTACATTCGTTACGTTCAACTTTGCCAGCAGCGAAGCAGCTAAGGAGGTCTTTGAGTTTATCAAAGTCCGCACCTGCAAGCTCGGCACTGTAGAGAGGCTCTTTGCATTTTCGCACAAGCCACTCAAGAATGAGCGCGAGGTTGATGGCTGGCATTTCTACGACCCAAAGGCCGAGTTCAGACGGCAGGGCATCAGCGAGAAGCTGCCTGACAAGGGCTGGAGGGTAACCCACATCAACAAAGACTACACATTCTGCGACACGTATCCGGCGTTTTTGGTCGTTCCGTCCAAGATATCGGATAATGTCTTGAAATACGCCAAGGACTTTCGCTCAAGATGCCGTATTCCTACCCTGTCTTATATCCACCCCGTCAACAACTGTACCATCACGAGAAGCTCGCAACCGTTGGCGGGCATCACGCGAAAGACAAATGTACAGGATGAAAAGCTGGTCGCTGCTTCGTTCTCTGCTTCCATGCCTGCCGGCTCGGAGAGCGGTACACCCATGTCTAGTCAGCTGGATGTCTCGAGTACCAGCTCCAGCCAAGCTCCAGAGCTGTCCGAGACAGACAAGCTTGAGGATGAAATGATAGCACAGTCTGTGCTCATGTACGATGAGAAAACGGGAAAAAGACTTGTCTATGGTGCTCAGCAAAGCAACCTGATTGTTGATGCACGACCAACGATCAACGCTGTCATCAATCAGGTGCAGGGGATGGGCTCCGAGAACATGGACAAGTACAAATTTGCGACAAAGATTTTCCTTAGCATCGAGAATATCCACGTCATGCGCAGCTCTCTTAACAAGGTGGTCGAAGCCTTGAAGGACGCCGATATATCGCCCTTGCCCCCAAACAGGGAAATACTGCACCAGAGTAACTGGCTCAAACATATACACGATGTCCTCGCTGGCTCCGCTATCATCACCCGTCAGGTCGGCATTAACCACTCGCACGTCTTGATTCACTGCTCCGATGGCTGGGATCGCACAAGTCAGCTCAGTGCGCTGTCACAAATCATGCTTGATCCATACTACCGAACGATAGAAGGCTTTGTGGTGCTTGTTGAAAAGGATTGGCTGTCTTTTGGTCACATGTTTAGATTACGCTCAGGACATCTCAACCATGAAGACTGGTTTTCGGTGCAGCGCGACGCCTTTGCCGGCACCAAGGTCAATCCGGGTGAGAATGACGGCCGCAATGACGCTTTTCAAAACGTCCTTAGCGGGGCAAAGCGCTTCTTCAATCCAAACAAGGATGACGATGAGCCGGACGCTGCCAGTGAGATGGCATCTGGTAAAGTGGTCAACGAAGAGGCAACCACACCAAAGATGGTCAGCCCAGTCTTCCACCAGTTCCTGGACTGCACCTACCAGCTTATACGCCAACACAAGGACCGATTCGAGTACAACGAGAGATTTCTCCGGCGTCTATTATACCATCTGTACTCCTGCCAGTACGGCACCTTTCTCTATAATTCTGAGAAGCAGCGCGTTGACGCCAATGTCATGGAGCGGACCTCTTCCGTTTGGGACTACTTCCTTTGCCGCAAGCAAGAATTTACCAACCCTGACTACGACCCCACTGTTGACGATCTCGTCAAAGGCAAGGAACGCATTATTCTTCCTCGTCTCAAGGATATCCGCTGGTGGTACCAAGCCTTTGGCCGTACCGACGATGAGATGAATGCCACACTTGACGTTACCGCTCTTAGTGAAAGCGAGCGGCGGGCAGCTGTCTCAAGACTGCACAACTCGGGCACTGCTTCGCCGAGCCCAAGGCCTCCAAGCCTGGGAGCAAGCAAGTCGGTCCTGACTGGAGTAGAAAACGCTCATGAAACGCTCACACCGCCACCAAACTCCTCTCTTAAGCGCAGTGTATCGGCTGAGGGTGTCGGTATAAGTACAGGTACCGGTGCAGGCGCCTTTGCGACCATTCGCGATGGCATCGCGAACATCAACATTGGCAAAGGTGTCTTTTTCACTCCGGCGCCAGTAGAGGAGGCAGGCCAATCCGGAATGACGGCCAAGCCAGAGCAAGAAATGCAGGAGATGACGTAGGAGGTCATGTTTCCAACAGACCCTTACCCACCCTATACAATTATACATACAGAGAATACTCAATACTACATCCTCCCTCCAATACTCTCGCCATCTATTCAGTCCATTTCCAGTCATGGTTCAGACGACGAGTATGCCATGGCAAACAGCATGTGGGAGGTCGTGCAGTGGCAGGAGCCTGCGCTGCCCAAGCCAGCGCACGTTGCGCTCTATGCACAGCGCTCCAAGTCGGTGGCAGGGCTTCTGCGGCCTTCGCCCACGGAGATGAACCTTTCGAGAGTGGTACAAGAACACGCCGTCGGGAATACGGTTCAAGGCGACACCGTGCAAGACGACGCTGCGGCAGAACCGTGCCAGCGACCGCGCTCAGCGATGGGACTGGCGCAGCATCTGGTGCAGAATTTGTGGTGACGTAGGGAAGCAAACACGATTCGGAGATGATAGTTAGACATAGAAACAGCGATGCGGTCGGGGTGTGTTCATCGTTATGTCAGTTCATCTTGGGTGTAGGGGGCTTGTACATGACGGGAGCTAGACACGGCGCGGCGTATCGGCGATATAGTATTAATTCATGAAGGGAATATTAACATGCCACTGCTGCTCATTCCTTGTGACACAATCATGGGCATTTCATCAGCAGTGTTTATACTTTTTTTTTCTTGTTTGAGCTATCCTAGATGCGCTATATTTTTGGCTCCAAATGCTTGAAATGTGTCTCAGTACCATTTATCCTTTTTCTATTGCTACGTTGTGATTATTCTTTCCTAGTTTATATGAAAGCTTCTAGATTAATCTCCACAGTGCTAGCGGCATATCTATTGAGAAGGGCATTAGTGAGACTGCTGTACGACAAGGGGGTATTTGGACAAGCATACCTCAGATCAAACTTTTCGAGGACGGTAGGATGCAGGATACCAAACTCGCCGATGCGTGCCGCCTTGCCGCCGAGACGCAGGTGCACGGCGGCGGCGTGACCGGGGAAAAAGGTTTCCTCGTTGAGCTCCTCGATCCAGTAGCCGTCGGGAGTGCCGGGGGTGTCGGTGCCTTCGGTGAGGAACGACGTCCGGAGCATGAGGAGGACGCGGTCGAGGAGGCCGTGGACGGCCTCGAAGCCAGACGTCTTGCCGCACCAGGCGGCGGCAAAGTGGCGCTCGTTACGGGCCTTGCGTTCCTCGCGCTCGTCTTTGAAGACGACGTCGGCGACCTCGAAAATGCGCATCGGCACGCTGTGGCCCTTGTTCTCCTTGATGGTCTTGAGGAGGCCGGGCAGCAGCGAGGAGCGGGCGACTTGGTACTCGAGCGTCTTGGGATTGGCCAGGCGCACCACGGTGTTGCCGTCATCCTTGCGGTTTAGCCAGGCAAAGTTCTCGTCGTGGCTGCAGAGGATGAGCGGCATAACCTCAGACCAGCCTGCCATGGCGGCCTCCATGCGCACAAGATCGCCGAGCTTGTTGATGGGGAGAGGACCGCCGACAGTGGCGCTGCGGTTGGGTTTTGTGCGGGGAAGATTGTTGTAGCCGTAGCAGACGGCGAGATCTTCCATAATGTCACACTGGTGCAGGATATCGGCACGGGTGGGAGGAATGGCAATCTCTAGGAGGTTGGCGTCCTTGCTTGAAGGCTTGGACACGTAGGCCATCTTGGTGAGGAGGTCGCAGAGCTCCTGCGGAGTCTTGTCGAGACCGGTGCAGCTGTTGAGATAGTCTACTTCGGCTGTGGTTTCGCGGGGCTGGAGAGAGGGTGTGACGCGGGTGAGGTCATTGTGGTTGGAAACAATCTTGACGGGCTCTACGGTGAAGGGCTCGGCACAGTACATGGAAAACATGGTGACAAGCATGTTGGTGACAATTCCAAGCTTGGTCATATCGGTGGCCGTAATTTCGATGAAAACGTTTGTGGTGTCGATGGTGATTTTGGAGTGCTCACCGTTGATGATGGGTGGCAGGGAGCAGACGATGCGGTTGGCGTCGTAGATGACAGGGTATACGGGAGCATCGCGGATGATATGAAGAAAGCGACCTAGGTGCTTATCGTTTTCGTAAAAGACCATTAGCTCCTCGGCGTTCATTTCCTTGGCCTGGTTGAGAGGTTTGAACTTGATGTCCTTCGGCGGCAGGGCCTCGTAGGTGAAGGGACCTTTGACGGTATCGAGATCGTGGGTTCCCATAGAAACGAGGGTTCGATTGCGGGCCAGATTCTGGTGCAACTTATCTTGCAGAGCAATGAAGGAGTCATATCGGTCTTGGGTGAATTTGATGTTGCGGAGAACGGCACCGGCAACATAGGGGCGAACTTTGAGGGTCTCGGGGTGTACGGTAATGACTTGCTGGTCCGCGTCCTTTGGTTCGACGATGCGAAAGTTGGGCGGCTGGGTTCGGCCGAGGAAGATGTTGAGATTGAGGGCGATGCCTTCGAAGCAGAGCATGTCATATCGGTTGGCGGGTATCTCAATCTTCAGCTGAGGAGGCTCCTGCTTGCCGTTAACAACAGGGCGCTCCTCCTCCTCGGTGTCCTCGTCGAGCTCGATGCCATAGTCGAAGCACAGATCCTCGAACTCCTCGCGGGTGTACCTGTGAGTAGATAAACCGGCCGCGTTAGCTTGATGGCGGGGTGAAACGAGGGGCAGCTGGGGCGGCATACTTGCGACCGAGAGCCTCGAAGAGCTTGTATTTGTCAACGGAGATGGTCGGCATTGTGAGAGCGAGTTCTCAATGCCTCTCCGGAGTGGTGCGTTGGTGGTGTTGAGGCTGCTTTGCGAGCGAGGAGGGCAGCCAGTGAGTCGGGATGGTCTTCTACAGCCCGTTGCAAACAAGCGATTGAGTCACAGGAAATTTGTGTGGTACCTGGAGGGGTGTGGTTGCGCCGGCGCGGAGATCCACAAAGACCTGGGTTTGGTGGCTACATTCTGCAGACCGGAGGTACCTCGCTAACGGGCGACAAGACGGCGGGGTTAAATCGGAATATAGATGGTCCAGCCGCCAATTTCCTTGTCGAGCGTTGCAAGGGCTAAATAGCAGTGGCGGGCAGCTGCCAGCTGGATAGCTTCCACTGGCTTTGCCGCCCCACCAGTAATTACAGGCCAAAGCGTGCTGAATAGAGGCCTGCAAATGAGCAGGTAGGTAGCAGCCTGGCGACGTTGCACAGGGCCGCTGCAGCCACCTCCAGCCACAGTCTTTCACTGCCAGCAGCCGCCCGCCGCCCTTGCTGCTTCGGAGGCTCGTGCTCTCGTGGGCAGCAAAGCTAGTCTGACCTGGCCGACCAGTACAAACAGCACTGGAATTCACCTCTCTTTATCTTGTTCTGTGGCCTGCTCCGTCATCAAACTGCCGCAATTTCTTCCCGCTCATCTCTCAAAGCCATATAAAATCGTTACATACTCACTTCCCCATCCCATCGGCCCTTTGCCGCCGACCTGCGCCTCGCTATCAATTGCATCACTTAGGCACGCGCGATCCACCGCCCACCTTCTCCTCCACCGCACACAGCAACCGCCTGTCCAACCGTCGACACCCTCACGACGACGCAACATTCTTCCCCAGCTCGAGCGACGCGCCGCCACCATCGTAATCCGCCATGGCTGACGCGCCAAACCCAAACGACGAGCTTTATCCCATCGCTGTCCTCATCGACGAGCTCAAGGTACGACCGCCGCCCGCTCCTGTTTTAACCCCCCCATATTCGCGACCCCTCTGCTAACTCTAGGTTCAGCATGACGACGTTCTCCTCCGCCTCAATGCCATCCACCGTCTCTCTACCATCGCCCTAGCTCTTGGTCCCGAGCGCACTCGCGAGGAGCTGATTCCTTTTCTCGATGGTTAGCCTACCCGGGCCTGCGCCAACTCTGCAGCTCCCTGTTAGCCCCAGCTCAGCGTCTCTGACATTTACATTCCAGAATCGGTCGAGGATGAGGACGAAGTACTGGTTGCTCTGAGTGAGGAGCTTGGTAGCTTCACCGAATACGTCGGTGGTCCCCAGTGGGCTCATGTCATTCTCTCTCCTCTGGAGAACCTCGCAGCCATCGAAGAGCCGGTCGTGCGCGACAAGGTATGGGCACCAAAAACCGATATCTGTAACGCGCTCTCCGGCCAGTTCGCTAACCCAAACATAGGCTGTCGAGTCTCTGAACAAGATCTGCGAGGGTCTTAACCCCCAGCAAGTCGAAGAATATTTTATTCCCCTCACCATCCGTCTCGCCAAGGCCGACTGGTTCACATCCAAGGTGTCAGGCTGTGGTCTCTTCACAGCCCCCTACAAGAAGGTCACGCCTCCAGTGCAGGAACAGCTCCGCAACCAGTTCGGTTTACTAGTACACGATGAGACCCCCATGGTCCGCCGTCAGGCCGCGACCAACATGGCCAAGTTTGTCAGGGAGATGCCCGCTTCCATCGTCGTCGATGATATGATACCCCTCTTCCAACATCTCGTCCAGGACGATCAGGACAGCGTCAGGCTTCTGACGGTCGAGATTCTCACCGCCATCGCCGAAGTCGTTCCTGCCAAGCAACAATCGAGCCACGGCGTTCTTCTCACATCGCTGCGAAACTTGATAGAGGACAAGAGTTGGCGTGTGAGATATATGATTGCGGATAGATTTGAAAAGGTAAGCTGCTACTGTGATGGAATGATGCCATGAGATGTTAACACGCAATGTAGATTGCCAAGGCCGTTGATGATGAGGTAGTCTCGCGTGATTTGGTTCCGGCGTTTGTCAAACTCCTCAAGGATAACGAAGCCGAGGTCCGCACTGCCATCGCTGGCCAGATCCCTGGTTTCTGCGCTCTGGTTGACCGCGATGTTCTCCTCAAAGATATTATGCCGAGTGTTGAGGATCTCGTGTCGGACACTTCGCAGCACGTGCGCGCTGCCCTAGGAACACAGATCAGTGGCCTGGCCCCCATTCTGGGCAAGCAAGAGTAAGTTGGTTCGGTTGAGGGCCTATTAATTCACTAACCTCTGGTAGGACCATTGATCATTTGCTTCCCATGTTCCTTCTCATGCTCAAGGATGAGTTCCCTGAGGTCAGACTCCACATCATCTCCAAGCTGGAGCAAGTCAACCAAGGTATGCATTGAATACAAACTTAGTCCTTGCACCACTGACAGCTTTAGTTATTGGTATCGACCTACTTTCACAGTCTCTGCTCCCTGCTATTGTGCAGCTTGCCGAGGACAAGCAATGGAGAGTTCGCCTCGCCATTATCGAGTACATTCCTCTTCTTGCGAGCCAGTTGGGTGTCAGCTTTTTCAATGAGAAGCTTAGTAATCTCTGCATGGACTGGCTTGGAGACACCGTCTTTTCCATCCGCGAGGCCGCTACGCATAACCTGAAGAAGCTCACCGAAGTATTCGGCGTTGAGTGGGCCAGCGAGGCGATCATCCCCAAGGTGGTCGACATGGGCCAGCACAGCAATTATCTGTACAGAATGACGACGTGCTTTGCCATTTCGGTATGTTTTCCTCGATACTCTTTTTATTCAGTGCTTACTGGTCATAGACTCTTGCCAGCGTGGTGAGCATCGATGTCATCGAGCAATCTATCCTGCCTATTCTAGACAACATGGTGGAGGATGACATCCCCAACATCCGCTTCAACGTGGCCAAGACATACTCTGTTATTATTGGAGTGCTGCGCCGCCTGCCCGAGAAGGGCACCATCTTTTCTCTGGAGAAGGAAGGTGCTGAGATGGTGCCGTCGTCCAGAGGCCAGGAGCTGATTCAGGAGCGGGTTCTGCCCAACCTGGGCAAGCTGCAAAAGGACAGCGACGTGGATGTGCGGTACTTTGCGACGACGGCCGCCGGCGAGGCGACAGCTTCGGCTGGGGAGCCCATGAATACATCACCTTAGAGACTTAATGAGCCAAACAAAAACACGTTGACTTTTTTTTTTTTTTTCAAAAACAAAATTTGAGTATCAAGAGCGATGATGGCCAGGCTACTGGGGCTGGTTAAAACTGACGAGGTGTATAGAATAGAAGATCTTGGCAGTTTCTCAAATATGATGCGATGGAAGTATATTCTGTGGTTGTAGTCGTCTATGTACACTGATCTCGCCATGTTTTATCCATTTCAAATTCGAGAGCCTTTTTTGCTATGCCTTGCGGAAGCACAGCGTGCTAATCGTCTGGCCGGAAACGCCCCCAAAGCTAAACGTTTGATAGCGCACCCGCCCGGCCTCCTCAAACGCGGCGCCGGCCAGGCGCTCGCCGCCGACGAACCACGCGCGCAGCTCCTCCTCTGTCCAGTTGCAGCTCGTAATCAGAAACAGCCCGCCGACGGGCAGGAGGGGCAGCACGCGGGCCCTGTACCCCTGGCAGATGCGGCGGCCGGCGGCGTCGGTGGCGTCGCTGAGGGAAATGGCGTCAAAGGTGCCCTTGTCGAGGACCACGTCAAAGGTGCGCGGCGAGAAAGCGAGGAGAGAGGCGAGGGGCGGGCCGTCGATGAGGTCCCACTCGGCAAAGGTGATGTTGGTGGTGGTGAGGCTTTGGGAGGAGGAGGCGGAGGAGGTGGTGGTGGTGGTGTTGGCAGCGATTTGCGAGGCGAGGCGGATGGAGTGCGCGCTGTAGTCGACGCCCACGAGGGGACCGGACCAGCCTGCAGAGCGCAGGGCGAAGAGGATGGAGCCGTTGCCGCAGCCGAGATCTAGAAAGGAGGTGGTTTCTTTGGAGAGTGGTGTGCAAGGTGTAGTCAACGTCGTCTGGGCATCTGTGGTGTCGTCGTCGTCGTCGTCGTCAGAGTCGGACGTGTCGCCGGCGAGGCGGGCCAGGAAGGCGAGCATCTTCTCCTCGGCCGAGGAGTCGTCAAACCACACGGTGCCGACATCGTCGGGGTTGGCGGCGTTGTTGGCGATTTCGGTCGTGTAGAGCTTGTCCCAGCTTTTAGAAAGAAGAAAAAAAGAGAAAAAGGTCAGCAAGGAAAGGCGCATGTCAACGCGCACAAGAGGGGTTGTCGCAATGGTCAAGGGGGAGAGGCGTCTTACTATTCGCGGGTGCCGAGCTCGGAAGGGTCGAGGTGCTTTGGCTGTTGCGCCATCATGGATCTACGTAGACTCCAACCGAGCGTGGTGAGGCAAAGAGTTGGAATGTCACTGAAAAGACTGTTTGCCAATCATGAAAAGTATTCTCGTTCAAGCAGTCGTCCGGATTTTGCCCGATTCAACTATGGTGGGGGATTGGACTTTTTTGGCCATGTTGGAGGGGTTGGGGGACCATTTCCGGCAGGCGGTAAGGAGCCTCGGAACGTCAAAGATCAAGGTCCCCCCCGCCAATTGTCCTAAGAGTTGAGCGACGCGGGGATGTTCAAAATCAATCCAGTGTGATATTTGCAGTTGTGTAAATTAATGTCTAATTATCACATCGTCCGGGCTGCTTGGCTGCGGCTCATATGACAGACATTCTTGAGGTAAAAGTAGTAGCCCCAACGACCAAGTCCTCATTGATGTGATAAAAGTAGTCAATAAATGTACAAGTCACTGCACAGCATAGTCACCGTTTTGCTGTCGCCAATTTCATCTCGCGACGCTATTTCAAATTTTCCTCCAGTCAGTGTTGTCCCCCATAATCCTCCCTCAGAAAAACTTACACGAGCGTAGCCCCAGTCCCAACTAGTTCCAGCGACCGTTCTCGTCCGCGTCATAGACGATAATGGCGTCCGACGTCCGGGGCGCCCGCGAAAACGTCTGCCGCCTGCCGGAACCGCGCGTCATAGACGAGGCCGTCGTCGCGGAGGGTTTAGCGCGGCAACGGCGCGGCGCCCACGTCTGGCGTGACGGCAATCTTTCTGATCAGGTTCGATCTAGGTTTCGGCGGCGGCGGCGGCATTGTCAGGACAGTGGGCCAATATCTTCTTGGCAAAAGGTCAGAGGTGCTGCATCCTACCAAGACATCTTACAAGCAGTCGCAGAGGGTAAAATGTGACAATGGATGATATGGTACTGTAGAACTGCTGAGATGAGAGCTCGTCTTTATCTTTCAGATTGGAGACTGTGCTGGTGTATATACCTGTTCAACTCACTCCGAGTAACAACATGCCATTCGCCCTTTTGATTCTGCGCTGATTCTATATTGCCGACGTTGACTCGCACTGGCTACCACACCACGCCAACGGAAGACATCAGATCGGTACCCATCTTCATGATCCTCCAGTGCTCACTCCAGGTACCCGACATTCACTTTGGATCTTGTAGAAGAAATGTGCTCAAGTATCGCCGCACTTTGGCCTCGTGTGTTTCTCTAGCGGCGTAGCATTCGGCACTCACCGACGTAGCTTCAAACCAACTTGCACACTTGGTGCTTGTCAGGTAACTTTATCCCCTCGACCGATTGAACCGTTTCGTCGGTCCGGTCTAACTTGCTTCTGGAATATCCAAGTCGAATACTCGGGCTACAGGCTAGTACACGAATACACACAACCTCAAACCTGGAGTGCACGGACGAAATGCAGTCAGGGTGAAAAAAATTTCTCTGTCATCATATATTAACAGCCAGCCATCGCAATCACGCTGGCATACCAACATTCTAGAGCAGTTTCGGGGAGCGACTTGTTGTTATTAAATCCTCCATGTCATAAAGCCATGTTTTTTTTTTCACAGACAGGTCCGTGTACAGAAAACCAAAAGGAAATGAACCGATTCAAGTAATATGTCCCAACACCAGGCCCCGTGAGCAGTAATAGAAAGAATATGTAAAAAAGCTCATGTTCTCAATCAACCCAAACTTAAATCGATTTTCGCCAGATCATGACCTTAAAATGCACAAGGTAACGGGAAAAAGTAAAACACGCAGGAAAGAAAGCAACTGCTACTTTAGTAGAAGCTTTCTACCATGGTGTCCTTCATGTTGGTGTTGATGTTGCTGGGGCCATTGCCGTCGCCGAGGCGGAAGACGCTCTCGATTACGGACAGCTCGGTGGCAGTGGTGTCGAGACCCGTGACAGCGAGCCAGTCGTTGACGACCATGCCGGCGCCGACGACATTGCTGCCGCGGTTGACGGAGCCGGCGACGAGGGGCACCTGGAGGAGACTAGACAGCTCGTCCTGGTCCTGGATGCTGGTCTTGGGGTGGACGAGACCGCCCTGGTTGGAAAGGCTCATGTAGGAGCCGACAAGGACGTTGTCGGCGACGGTCTGGCGAAAGACCTCGACGCCGAGGACGTCGGCGATAATCTCCTCGGTCTCGCGCTCCAGGTCAGGGTGGATCAGGGCAATGTGATCGTTGGCGGCAATGACGTTGCCGAGGGCGGACAGGCGCTCCTCGATGCGCTGGATGCGCACCGAGTCGGGCAGCGAGTTGCGCAGGTGCTGCAGCTCCTGGTCCGAGGTGGTCGTGGGCACGAGCAGGCCCTTGCGGTTCCCCGCGGTGAGGCGGCCAATGATGCGCGTGCCGGCAATGGTGGTGCGCACAATGGGGATGACGTCTTGCAGCTCGGCTTCGAAGACGCTGTAAAAGTTTTCGCTGGCTCCTTGGGAGACGAGAGCGTATGAGTTTGTGAGTGTGGAAAAGACACCAACCCTGCGCAGAAGAGAGATGGGTGTTAGCAAACAAGCTCTTGATGATTTGGGGGGTAGTATCCAAGCTGCTCCAGCGTGTGTTCCATCTTCATTTTGCTTTCTCCTTGAGCAATGCCGGGATATCTGCTGGTCCAGCCCAAAGACAGTCGTTTCTCATCTCATGCAGAGGGATTTGGAAGCTGCAGCTCGCCGTGAGGCGGGGTCTTGTGGTGGCGGGGAACAAGCAAAAGAACCAGAAACAGCTTCCTCCAGCCAGGACCAGGGTACGACGGGAAAAACATACTCGTTGGAGTTTTCAAACTGAGCGCGGACAGCCATGATTAGGTAGTCGTGTGATTAAGCTTGCAAG
Source organism: Akanthomyces dipterigenus (assembly GCA_030783385.1). Classification (NCBI taxonomy): domain Eukaryota; kingdom Fungi; phylum Ascomycota; class Sordariomycetes; order Hypocreales; family Cordycipitaceae; genus Akanthomyces; species Akanthomyces dipterigenus. The sequence goes on along the minus strand of JARJRE010000221.1, from coordinate 180,151 downwards.
GAGCCTTGTGGTCGAAACCGTTTTGGGTGTTGGAGAAAGAGAACAAGTGCACCCCGCAGACGAATAGATTTTTTTCTGCCAGAAGGTGCTGTGTGAGGTGCAGGTAGGTGGTGGTTGTTTTTTGCTTGGTCAGGTTTGCCAGTGGGGGGCAGACTGGCTGCCTTTTTATCCATCTTCAACAGGCGTACAAAGTTCCGTAGCACGGGACCCTTTCCAAGTCGGTCCATTTTCAGCTTCCCTGTTTGGATTGCGAATCTCTGAATTTCACCTCTCCTAGATTGCTTACCGCAGCTTCATCGCGGAACCAGGGCCTCATGGGCCTTTCCCGAGCCCTCAGTCAGAGTCACCAGTGTAAGGCGCTGCAGAAACAGAGACCTTGACCATCGCTTCTAGCGCCCGCTGGCCCTGTAAAGCTGCCTCTGGCCCGCTGTGACTGCCCTCTTTTGCCCATGCCGGGTGTGTGACTCAACCGAGGACCCGCGCGACAGCATCAGCCCCACGCCATTTGCTCCAGTGGTGACTCTTACTGCCGCCGCAGGTTTACCAATACAGCAACATCATTCTTCGTCATCTTGGCTTGGCCCGAAAAAGAAATACTTGTTTGCGCTAAACGGCGTGCCTAGCAATCAGGTTTCACGATGCTCAGATGCTCAAATTCTCGAATGCCGTTTACAAGACTTTGTCGATGTTGCTTTGGAGCCCTTGTAGTCGCCCACCTCACCATCTTTAGACCTAGTTATTATGTGCATAATCAGTGTATTCAAACTGTCTCCATGTCAAAGCTTGAACGGCCTCTTTCTTCCAGGCCAAATCACACCCGACTTCTATATACTACCCGTCTTTTTTCCAGCTGACCATGCTCATCTGCTCGCGATGCTTCGCACTTCCTGGTATCAATGTCTTCCTTCACACACAAAGAACAACATACAAAAAAAAAACACAAAGCAAGTGCAACAAAGGGAACCGCCGCTCTTGAAAATGTGTCTGGGGTGAATGCCATGTATATGCTCGCGCTGGATGCTTAAAGAGTCCACACTGGCGCCTTCATCAGTACCTGACGACCCTTGACTTCCAGGGCCACGAATCCCGCAAAGCGAACTCGCTTGGGCTCCTTCATCGTACCTGCGCGTCTGTTAGCTCCTGTATCGTGCGTCTCCATCGATCCCGTAGACTCACCTGTCTTCCCCTTCAGGCCGAGACCTTTGCCACCCTTCTCAATCAGCTCTTCCGGTTCAGAGTCCGAGTCAGATTCTTCCGCACCAGTCAGCGACGGTAGCCCTGCCTTCTCCACCTCCATCAAGTTCGGCTGCACAATCTCGGCCGGCATCGGGTACCAGATGGCAACATCGCGGCTCTCTAGTGGTAGGTTTGCCGCCACACCGATGGCCAGCTCCACAATCATGGACGTGCTGCCCTCGACACCAGGAGGCGGAGGAACCGTCAGATAGGAGTGAAGGTGTGCCGCCAGGTCCGCCGTGGCCCTTTGGATGAGAGCGGCTCTGTTCTCGGACGCCTTTGCGTTTGGGGACTTTGCGAGTCCGTCCAACGTGGCCATGCGCCAGTTGACAATCTTGGTCGTCTGTGCATCAAACTCTTCCGGTCTGAGCATGGTGTGAGTGTTGCCGCGTATGCCCATCTCGATAACCTTCAACTGCGCGCTCAGCTGCGGGTCAAGATCCGGATGGAAGCACTTATCAAACAGCTCAGCCACAAGCCATCGCGAAACGACAGCGCGTCCGACCGCAGTCATCTCCTGTTTGCCCGTCTTGAGTGCATCAACGCTGACATATTTTGCAAGCCAATCAGGAACGAGCTGCCAGTCCTTGCGTATATTGAACGAGAGGTTGTTGATGGCGCCGTTTAGACGGTTGAATCGTGTGGCGTATTCGCTGTCATCAAGAGCCGTCCTAGACTGCGACATGCGCTGGTTGGCAACAGCATTTTGCAGTTGCTCAACTTGACCATTGAGCTGTTCAATCTGAGACTTGCCGTCGAAATAGAGGCGCTTGACGTTCTTATATTTGGTCACTGCAAAAATTAGTACACGTGAGGCACTAGCTGCCACATGGAGCATTCCAAGACTTACGCAGTTCCTTGAAAGCTTTTTCGCTCTCCACATCCTTTTCTGTCGTCGGTTGAGGGGTCTCACGGCCTGGATCTGCCGCCTCGAAATGGCGGCCGTCCCCACGGTAGCTGGGTTGGCCGCTGCCCGCACCTTGCCCCTGTGGCGGCATAGGACTAGTAGCCGTCAAGCCAGTATTGCTGTGACGATAACCAGCAGCGAGGCCGGCAACAGGATGCTCAGCCTCGTTGCTTCGTCGAGAACCTTGAGGTGCCATGCCGGGCTGCTGCTGTAGCGATTGTGACTGCTGTTGCGGCACCTGTTGCTGACTCACGTGCTGTGCGGATCCAAGTTGCAGAGCCTGGGGAGTCTGGTTTCGCGGATCTTGCTCGTATGCAGAAGATTCATGCGAGAGCTGAGACGCAGTCTCTGGGTTTTGCGAACCTGGATAGCCGGCCGGGGGGAGTCGACCGTCTGCCGTCTGCTGAAACAAAAGCTGCTGGTGAAGCTGCTGCTGCTGCGTAGATTGCTGTGGAATATCAAAGCCAGGCTGGTTGTTGTCAAACTGTAGCTGCTGGTCCTGAGGGACGAGGATCTGGCCGGGACCCTGCTGTAGAATCTGCTGCTGCTGCTGGTGAGGCTGTGGGTGCGGGGGCGGTTGATATACAAGCTCGTCGTATGAAGAATTATCGAGATCGTCGCCAGTTACGGGACGGACTGTGTTGGCAGGCGGCGGGATACGGGAGTCCTGAAGAGTGCATGTCAGCGGGCGGTGTGCGTAGAAGTTGGGCGATACGGCTTGGTCAAGGGACAAGTGCCTCACATAGCAATTGCTTGCTTCACCAAGAGATGGCTCGCAGCGGCCAGCAGTGTGTGCAAAGGTCCTCCAAAGAAATCCAAGGCGAACAGCTTGACTGCAAAGTACAAAAGAGGTTCAGACCAGGGTGCTTACTCTCTTGTTTGACTGGCGGCGGACTAGACCAGCGTTAGGGTCGAAAGTTTGGCCAGCAGGATGGGAGACGGGTGCGTGCGAGCTGTTCTGGCTGCTGCTGCTAGTATCAGAGGTGCCGCGGACGGAGCCAAAAAGGCCCTTGATGATGTGAAGCTTGCGGTTGGTGCGAGACTTCTCGGGCGCGGGCTGCGGCGGCGGTTGCTGCTGTTGCTGGAAGCTTGCGGGGCTGGCAAGGTCGTCGACGGAGCTGCTGGCGATGCCGTAGACCTGCTGCTGCTGCTGCTGCTGCTGATGATGCGGCGGCGGAAGTTGTTGCTGCTGCAGAGAGCTCTGCGAGGGATAGCGCAGACTCTGGGACCGATTCACGGTCGGGTCAACAAAGTCGGGATGCTGTTGTTGCTGTTGCTGCTGACGGGCATCAAAGACGAAATCACCGCCAGGGTGCTGCTGGAGAGGCGAGGGGTTATTAGTGGCCGCGCCGGTGGAGGATGCGCTGTAGAGGTGCGGCGGGGGAGCCGGCGCCTGGGACTGTGACTGGTGCAATTGCGGCTGTGGTGGTTGCTGCTGCTGCTGCGGCGGCGGCGGCGGCTGCTGCTGCTTCTGAAGCTTGCTGGGTCCAGGGTTCTGCAAAAGTGGCAGTCCCTGTTGCTGTTGCTGTTGCTGTTGCTGCAATTGCTGCTGCTGCTGCTGTTGCTGGCGGGCATCAATGCCTTCATGAGGGCTGCCCGCCGATGGTGACAAGGCAGATTGCGCGTCCAGGCCACCCGAGTCAGCAGACAGGCCACCACCGCCTACAGCCGCATCGCCGCCGCCGTTGCCAGCTCGATTGCCTGCACCGCTACTTTGCGCCCCAGCAGGCGGCGGCTCAGAGAGGCCGTGCTGCGAGCGGTTGCTGTGCTTCCCCAGACGTCCAAACGTTGGCATCGGGGGCGTGTGTCTGTGTTTCTGTCTGGGGGAGAAGGAGGGGGGGTTGCGACTGGAGGGGGGCGTGCGTGTCTGTCTGTGGACAACCCAGGGGCAGAACGGGACACGTTGGAACTGGAAATCCCGTCTAAAAAAAGAATGTCGAGGTAAAGGGGAAGGAGAGGAGAAGCGGCACGGAATCGAGCAGCGGATGCAAAGTATCGGATAGAGAGGCGCAGCTCCAGATCGTTGGGGCGGGTTAGCGACGGATTGAGGCGTCCTCTGGTCAGGTAGTTGGGTAGTTTACCTAGGCACCTCCTTGCCTAGTAGTCACTGTAGCTAGTAGCAAGTCAGTAAAGTTGGGTGCTGGTTCATTACCTGTAGTTGGAGCTCTAGCTTCCCAGTTGGATGCTCTAATTAATCCGCTCCTGTTTTTAAGCGGGCTTTCTTTCTTCTTTTCGTCTGCGTGGTACTTTTTCCGTTGGCATTCTGCTCAGCGTGATTACTATTGCCGGAGCTGAGCAGCCTTGCCTCCTGGCCGTGACTCGGGCAGTAAGCGACGCTCAAAGTAGTGTCGTTTTGCTGTACGCTGCATCTACGGAGTAGTTATGGGCTTATAAAGTCCCTGGCACCAAGGTATAACTTGCCTCTAAGCTGACAGCTTGTTCTGTACTGGTATTGCAAACGGCCCGGTTAATTGGCCCGACTGTTCAATGTGCCCACCACATCTTGTCATCCATGGCCTATCAGGCTACTCATCTCCAAGCTGCCTTTTGATGCGTCCCTCGCTGCTGTGCTACCGGAGCCTTGTGCTTGCTGCCTTGGTCACCAGCGGGGATAAGTAGGTTCTCTAGCGCCGCGGCTGTTTTCAGTTCATCTGGTAGTTTGGTACTTAACTAGTGCTCTCTGCCTTGTGCTAAAATCAGAGTGCAGAGTCTCGCCTTGCTCTCGAATATCAGCGGAGCAGCGCTGGCAACCTGCATGTGGACAGATCTACAGTTTCGGCTGTCCTGTCACAATCCTCTTCAGCGCAGGGTCAAAATCGGAAACCATCCTAAATGACAACTGGCTGCTTAGCGACAGGAGCCGCAAGAATGCGCGATAACTAGGTAGTTGGCTCTTTCTGCTCCTCCTAACCTCCTGTCGGCAACAATCCAGAACAATGTCAGGCAATAAAGATCCATCGGTACACCAAATCACACTGCGGCGCCAACGCCGCCAGGGCATATTGAGACAGCCCTGTCATCGTACGTGCCAATTATAAAATCTGTGGTCTATTATTGGTGTTGCTAAATTTAAATTCACTGTCCTGTCACTTCTCGTGCCGCTTGAATGCTGGCAAATAGCCCACTGAGCAATGTACTGGACGATGAACCGCAATTTGGTCGCATTTTGGCATCAGTTGCAACTTGGCACACGGCTAGTCTGCAGCTGCCCTCGTGGAGTCAATCTAATAATGCGCGTCGCCAGCGGTCCCTGTTCTATCTTTGGACGCTGCCGGACGAGGCTGTGCTTCAAGCTGGGGGCGTGAGCTGTCACCGCTCCTCCGACAGCCCCCAACCGCAACTTCGTTGATTGTGCAGCTACGTCTATTAATAACAGGAGTCTTTGATGATAAGAGGCGTTCAAGTATGGCCGCTTGTACGTTGCAACATGGATCCGCTAGGCTGTTTCTGCTGCCGCTAACTACACAGCAATTAGTATGTATTATTTGAATGGCACATTGCCTGCGCACGGCCTGTTCTTACAATTGCTTATATAGACTCTGGTATACATTCATATCGGAACCCTGCATCAGTTCGTAGTGTCTAGTTTGCTGGATGTTGGATCTCAGCCTACATGACATGCCTCACCCCGCCCAGTAGCGCCAAACCAACAAAGACAGCCAACACGACGATGCTGATCCGGCGAAGAATCGGCTTCTCGGCACCAAATGCCGCCCAGTGGCGGTTGGCTTCTGCAAGATGGCCCTTGAGCTGCTCGTACCCAAGCTTGTAGTAGACCATGCCACCGAGCGCAATGGAATAGCCAAAGAACTGGAGCGCCGTCACTTGCGATCCAAAGATGATCATGGATGCGATGACGAGTAAAATATCCTTGAGTACACCACAAATAGTCAGCACGACGGCCGAGGTCTTGCCAATCAGGAGCACGAGGGAGACGTTGAGCATAAAGGCGCAGAGGCCGTTGAGGAAAAAGGTAAAGAGGCCGACGTGGAGCACCTCGGCCATGGTGCACCGAGGCACCTCGGTGAAGAGGGCAATGACGGCGTTGATGGCGGCGCACACGGGCGCAAAGTAGTAGAGCGAGACCAGAGGGTCCATCTTGAGGTCGCCCGACAGCAGGCGCTGCACCATGGTCAGGCGCAGGGCCTCAAACATGACGCCGCCGAGCTGGATGACGAAGCCGGCGAGGACAAAGTCAATCTCGCCAAAGGAGGCAATGATGACGCCAAGGACGATGACGGAGACGTTGGCGGCCTGCCTGAGCGTGGGCTGCGAGACGCCAAGGGCCCAGCCGGCGAGCAGCACGGCCATGGGCGTGGTGGCCTTGAGCATCTGGATAAAGGAAACGGAGAGGTAGAGGTAGGCGACGTTGCTGAGGATGAGGCTGGCGCTGAAGAAGACGCCAATGGGGACGACGGCGCGCAGGTAGATGCGGCCCGTCATCTTGACCGTCTTGCGGCTGTCGAGCATGTTGGTGTAGCGCGCCATGATTTGCGTCACGACGGTGGCAAAGACGAGATGGTATGTTGTGAGGATGACGGGATACTCTGATCGCTGGGTTAGTGTTTTTTTTTCTTGGTTACGTGCGAGTGAGTACATACTGAAATTGAGCGTATGAAGCACCCATTTGTTAAAGAGAATCACCAAGGAGGAAAAGGAGATCCAGGCGCTTCAGTCCCATGTTAGCACGGCACAGCAACGCAAGACGCACTGAGCATCACATACACGACATAGATCCACGACGGAAGAGCCATGCCAGCCGGCTTGCTGGCTTCAGCATCGGGGTTCACGGTAGGCAGCGTGGGCGAGGGCGGCTCCTCCACCAGACGCTCCATCTCGACGGCATCGCCATTCTCCTTGTTGGCAGCCATGGCGGGTAAGACAGGCGACACGCGCAAGCAATGGTCTGGCGGGTATATCGGAAGCGCACTCTGCACCAGTTTCTGGGTCCAATAGTGAGATTTGGGCGATGATGACTGCACCGAAAAAGAATTGACAGATGGTAATGTCGCTGCGCCTTCTGTAAAATTGCGATGCCTCAATAAAACGCTCCCCACCAAGCCGCACGCAGAGCCAGCATGTCTATTGCGACTCCACCAAGCCCACATAAAGACCAGCAAACAGAACTGAAATAACGAATGTGAGAGAGCTGGGATAACATATCTTCAGTATAGAAACAAAGGACGCCTTGCACTTTTTCGCGTCTTGTCCCGTCTTGCCCTTGTGGCGCAACACAAGAAGTTACAACAAAGAGGCGCCAACATCTGCCGCTTTTCGAGCACAAGCACCTCCGAGTCTACCCATCCTGCTTGCCTACCTAGCATGCATCTCTGGGACTTTCCACAGACAAGCGCTTCCTTGCACGCCTTGCTCAGACTAATAATGATAGCCCAAGTTGAGCATGCAGAAACGGGCGCCGAGTCCTGGATCGCGCGCCTCTCGAACCTGGAAAATACACCGTCTCATTAGCATGATTCGCATGGCTCTCTCGCATGCCGTGGAATATGCCCAGCTGATCGTCTCGCAATGTCTGTTAATCGCAAAGTAGCTTTGTTGCCCATAAAATTTCTCGTAGTTCTCTTTGTCGCGTCCGCAGCATGCAGGTAGGTGCACGGCGGTCTCCAAAAAGTTCCCCGGTAGCTCGTTGAACAGGTAAATAGTAGTGCTGGATGGCAACTGCGAAGCCACGCTGACTATCGCATCCATGATTTCGTTCGCCTCGTCCAGGAATGCCCTGGTGCCCTCTCCCAAGCGCCACTGAAAGTCCAGCGGGATCGCAATGCTGCGAAGATCTCGGAGCTTGACCGGTCTCAGGGCACGCTCGGTAGGAGCGGTAGCTGACGGCCTTTTTTTGGAAAAAAAAGAAAGATTAGTATATTGGTCAAATTGCGCATGTAGTAACAGACATGCCATCACCATAACCGCGAAAGTACTTACAAGCGGTGGCCAAAGTAGTTGAGCAGAGTTGTGTGAGCCGAACCTGGGGGTCCCAGCGCGGGTACGTCAGAAACGCAGTCAATACTACGATCCGGGTCCTTAAAGGCGGCAATAAAGCTCTCCGCATTATCAAGCACAAACAAGTCCCTCGACGGCACAAACGTGTAGCGCCGGGTAACGCCGCATTGGTCGGCCGTCAACCCCGTCACGGGCGTCCAGTCGTGATCCGAGTGGCCAGCGCCGTCGTTGCCTCTGTCCGGCTGCCGGGGTGCCGGAAATCTGCGCCGCATCTCACAGTACGACGCCCAGCATGCATACCAGAGCCCACTGTCCGCCATGGAGCCCGAATGCCGGTCGTCCGCCCACGAGCTGCCGGCCCACGGCCCGAACCGAACACTCTGACAGTTGTCAAACGACTCGCTGCCAGCGGGATAGACGGCCAAGAAGTGTTTATGTCGCCCTTTTCGATCGCATATAGCGGCTCTCCATATCATTCGCTGGACCTCCGCTGGGAGACGAGCAAAGCAATGGAAAGTTTGCGCCATGTTGAGGTACGTGGTTCCGAGTGTGACTGAATCTGAAAGATGAATGCTGCGTTGGTGCCGTACCAAGAAGAGGAAACATTTTTTTTTCAAGTGATTGTGACCAGTTTATATACCTTCTCCGGCCAAAAGTAGCATCAAACTAGAATGTTTAGCTCTGCCGTGGCTTGAAGACCGCAGCCAGCCACCGAAACTTATTACGAGAGCTGCAACCCCCTCCGGACGGCCAAGCGGCACAATTGCGGGAACCAGGTACTTCTGCCTGGATGATGCAGAAGATTTACAAATGGGCAAGGCAAGAAATTTAAGAAGGTTCTTGAAAATAGAAAAGCTTACCATCCAAGCTTAACTGGCCCTGATTTGTTGCAGGCAGCGTGCGCCGGTACAACCGGATGGGCTTGAAGCATTGTCTTCACACAGTTTTCTAAAAAGCTGTATTTATTTCATTCACCATGGTGTTTTGAGACTAAAAAGTATACTTGCTAGCATATTCAGCTGCACCATGTAAGCAAAGTCTCTAAACCACGACTCTGATACCGGGCAGCCGAAGCATGCGTGGCGCAAGACAACACTGGCGGGATCCTTGCCGCAACTCGACTCAGATCATTTGAATGATCCATCACACTTTATTGAGGGTCCCATTTGAAAGTCTAATTTAACCCTTTCTTATTTTCAAGGGTGGGTTTGGCTGTGCTACCGCACAAAGAAGACGCCTAAGTTGTGACGCAACAGATCCGTCCCAATCTGCAGAACATGGGCTACAATCCCTACTACCAGCGCAGCTAGACCTATACTATAAATATAAATACACATCAACTGTCACATCTTGAGAATAACCCGTCACAGGCTTCCCATGTGTACGGGCGGGTCACATGATACTTGAATGGAAAGACACAGCACCAAAGTGATATTTTGAGCATAATTCTCAGTTGCAGTCATAGATACAGTAAATAAAGAACCAATGGTAGCCGTATAGTATTATAAGAAGAATGACACAAGTGGAATCAGTAAAGTAAGGAACGCGGCGGAAGCCAGGTGGCGTCTACCTCACACTGGCACAAGAACGCCACCCGAGTTTATCCAGATTTTTCCTGGCAAAAATCCTCTGAAGCACGCCATTTTTGCCACTTTCTTCTTTCATCTGCCTTGTTCACTTGTCTGCAAGCTCACTATGCCGGCTGATGACGGGATGGGAGCCTCGGTCGCCAGCGCTTCTGTCCTTCTACCGTTGTCAAGGCTCTTTTTGCATCTGCTCTCGTAACTTTCTAAAATTGAAAAAATCGCTTCGAAGCGGCGTTTTCAAACATTCCTGGTGCGAGATGCTCGGAGCGAGACCTTGCGGCACCGAGATCCAGAAGCACAACAAGTTCAACTCATGGAGCAAGCGTTTCCAATTCGTGTGAGCCTAGATGCTTTCAAGAACCTGGTGGCTGACACTGCTCTGGCCGAGTGAATTTAAAGACAAGAATTTCTCGGCCGAAAAGTTTGCATCTCTTTCTAGAGGACGGGAAGTATTGAAAATTTTCGCATCATACCTCACAGTACACATGCCAGTGACAGCTCGACCATCTCATCAAGAGCATTCTTGGCTCAGCGAGACCTCTTTCTGGCACAGACTCGCAGACATTATCAAGCTGTACGTAGGTAGAAAAACGGACTCGGGAAAACGCTGGAGCCTCCTCACTTTAAGTAGCTATGTGCATGAGTTGTTTGGCAAGGGCCTTTGTGGTTTCCGTCCTCGCAAATCACTGCGTTGGCAGACGGCGAAGATACGGGCTGCCACACCCACTTCACAGCCAGCTGAATTTCCAAAAAAAAAAAAAAGACACAAGTGAAAGTGAGACTCTTGCGCGAACGAGGACGGCTTCGAAACCCTGTTGACACAGGATGTTGCGTACCACTGGCGAAGGAAGCAAATCTTGGAGGACAAGCTCGATGGAGCCCTGAAATCTGCAAAGATGACCCCAGTAGCTGGACGAGGTGGAAGACGTCTGCCTCGAAATCACCATGCTTGCTTTTGCATGGGCAGACAGTGTTGTATGGTGTTTGGCAGAAGCTGCGGGCCTCACTACGGACCAATACGATTTTGATTCCTATCCCGACGATGATGAGGCGACCATGACTCCGTTTCGACACCCCTAGAGTTGGATCTGCCCGAGGACTTGCCAGCCTGGACGCATCGCAGCGCGCCGCAGGTACTAGTACATTCAAACAGCCACATCTTTGAGGCAACTCGGCGTAGTATCCTTATCGTGGCGTAGACTTGGCATGTTTCTTGCGGGGCACGTCGCATTCTAACATCCTTTTTCAGCAACATGAGCTAGGCAATTAGAGGCAGTTGAGATGTGTTTTGGCTGCCTCTTCTTACTGCATCCATCACTTCTTTTACCCAAGCATGAGTATTAATACTCACCGCTTCGTTAGAAATAGAAACTTGGTATGTCTTGCATCTTTTTGCTCTTCTCATTTTCTTCATCTTGTATCATAATGCTCTATGCATCTCATCTCCCTCGTTTCCTGTATTTCTCTCACCTGTCTCATTCCTACTTGTTTTGACTAGTTCCTTTTGATTTTCTGCCTCTCATTATTAGCCTATCAGCCAGCGGTTCTTTTTCGGTACACCTATGCCCACCCATGCCACCCTACGTGCCTACTTGGCTTGACATGGCGCCAGGGTCCATGCTGCCCATTGGCGGACCCCGCGGTCGCCCGAAAACCGGGGTAAAAGGTGTAAATGGCGGCGGGCGAGCTGCGATGGTCCGGGGTGGTCGGGCGACGAACAGCCGTCCCATTGCAAAGGGCCAGGGAACAGGCGTAGTGGAACTGGCTAGCTGATAAGGCGCGCCCGATTTCGCCCTGGCATGGACTCTTATAGTTTGGCTCGCTTCTTATCAACAACTTGAAAGGACTTGCTTCAACTCTCTCCTACTACTGCACCAACACGCCTCTTTATCCATGCCCTTGGTAGCTGTGCGGGTTCTTACTCTAAACAGAAGCTAATCAAGAACTCACACGCGCAAACTCCCGACGACGTTATTAGCCATGCTTCTCGCCTCGCCGCTGACCGCCGTGGCGGCGCTGGTGCTGCTGGCCGTGATTCACCTGCTGCGATGTCTGCGATCTCCGCTCGCCCGGCTGCCAGGGCCGGCCATTTCCAAGTACACGTCGTTGTGGCTAAAGTGGAACGAGATCAAGGCGACTCGGACTGCCTACATCCATGCGCTGCACTGCAAGTACGGACCGGTAGTGCGGGTGGCGCCGAACGAGGTCGCCTTTACGTCGTGGGCCGCCATCAAGGAGATTTACTGCTCCGCTGGCAGTGGCTACGACAAGACGGATTTCTATGACATGTTTACTATATATGGTCGACGGTATGCCAGTGATACCTGGGCTGTAAGACGGCGTAGAGCTGACTTGAAAACAGCACCATGTTTACCACGTTGGACAAGGCAAATGTAAGACGCATACTTGCCTGTTGTTATACTAGTAGCTGACCAAAGCTGAAGCACGCGAAGCGAAAGCGTATTCTTGCCGATCGCTACGCCAACACCAATATCCTCCGAAGTGCCTCGATGCATGGCATCCAAGAAAGGTCGGCCAAGTTTGTGCGCCGTTGCGCCTCAGCCTCGGGGGCCGCCGATGTGTTTGTGAGTGATGCTGCTCTTGGTTTGTCCGGCTTATTTAACCGGCTTATAGATGTGTATGTGTACGGAAATTGGACCAGATCTCGCAATTGCTGACCTGTCTTAGCATTGCATGCTTATGCCTGTGATTGCGTTACCCATCACTTGTTTCATCCTCGCGGCACCAATTGCTTGGAAAACGAGAATGACGAAAACATGATGCACCAGGTGGCCGCGGACGATAGTCTACAAAGTGCGTCCCATACACACACATCCACTGACCACATGCAGCAACACTGACCTTTTGGCAGACCGTCTCATCTCCCACTACGCCCCGACCTTGCATCGCATTTTCGGCGGTGTCCTGTATGTGTTTGCGAAGCCACGGGAGACACCGCTGGCCGACAATTATGTACTGGAAACTAGCCAAAGCCATGATCCCGCCACATTTACTCTGATGAGCCGCCTGGAGGAGAAGTCGGCCGAGCTGGAGCCCCTTGACATGGCGGCCGAATGTCTCGACCACATGGCCGCTGGCATTGACACCACTGGAGATGGGCTGTGCTTCCTGCTGTGGGAGCTGTCGCAGCCGCGCTCGCGCAGAGTACAGGAGAAGCTTGCCGAAGAGCTGCTGGCCAACCCTCAGGCGCCTCTGGACCAACTTCCCTACTTGGACGCTGTCGTGTGCGAGGGTCTCAGATGTTTTCCCCCGATCCCAATGTCTCTCCCTCGCTACGTTCCGGAAGGGGGCCGCATGGTGGACGGTCATTGGCTGCCAGAAGGGACAATCGCGAGTTGTCAGGCGTTTTCCGTGCATCGAATCAATGAAGGTTTGTTCCCTCAGCCAGATAGCTTCATGCCGGACCGCTGGCTGCAGGAAGAGGGCGATGCCGATCGACGAAGATTGCTGTTTGCTTTTGCTAATGGCGGTAGAGGATGTATCGGAAAGCAGTATGTTCAGTGTCCTTGCGTCGAATCTTCGACTGACCGCTAACGTGATGATGCAGCCTGGCACTTGCAGAAATGAAGACCCTGCTTCGAGATGTCTACTCGAGATTCACCACTTTGCCGGACGTTTCGATGAAAGAGGAAGCCATGGAGATGTCTGACCAGCTTATTTCGGCTAGACCGCTTGGACAAAAGTGTTTGCTACAGTTCCAACCTCGAGCTGGCAGCGGCGAGGTTTGAACTGTTTTGTGCTGCTGTTGGGAGACGCGTTTGATGAGCGCAGTCGTGCGCTGATAGTCTTGCGTAACGAGACCAGTCTAGAATATCCCGCATCGTTGGTATCGCAGAGCATAGCCCTTTTGGACGCAAGGGTCGGTGACATGTCTAGAACGCAACATTGATAGTGACTCAGTCGAGGCTGCCCCCAGGCGAGGCATGGCCGAGTGACACGACAACAGCACAAATGTGTCGTGGCACCACCACTGCAGCAGCCGAGCGTGCGCAGCCAGGGCTGCAGATGGATGGCAGCCCCTGCACCAGCCAGGCGTAGGGACCTGCGTACATTTGGTTGCTCTGCATTGTATAACGCTGCATTGTGCCAGGCCAAATTTCCATGAGGTTCGTTTGCCGTTGGTCAGTCAGCTCCTGCTGTCATGATGGAATGGCCTGTTTGCTGCAGGACGGAACAGGCAGCGTCAATTAGGGCTGCCAGCGCATTTAGTGGACGCCAGGTGAGCAAGCAGCCTGAAGTGTGTGTTTTCACCGCTGAAAGTCCACTAAAAGCAGCCAGCAGGCTGGCTGCCTCCACCAGAAAATGATGGGAGAGGGCACCAAGGCGGCAAGGCCTGCTCTCCCACTGCAGCTTTGCCTGGCCGCCCCTCCTCCGTCCCGCCCACTCACTCCCTGTAACGCCGAAAATCCGGGCCCTGCCTGGACTCGCCACATCGACTCATCTGCGCTGCACATTTTTTCTCTCTTTTCCCTCTTCTTCTTCTCTTCCTCACCCAACCGTGCCAACTGCCTGCACTGCGTTTTGTCAATCCAACCAGATCCGCCGCCATATCCAGCCTGTAGACTGTTTCTATTGGTCGCAGAGCGTCAGCCACCGTTCCCGCACTCGAATTATAAATTTCGACAAACCCCCGCTTCTAGCACCGTTCGTCGTCCCCCGCCGCGAACCTCGAGTCCCTCTCCCGCTATCCGATTTTGCCTGGCCACCTTCCACGGCAGAAACAGATTCTACAGCACTACATTAGCTTGTCAAGACTCGTTTATGTATCAGCACGACCAGTTTAACGTGTCCAGACACATCGTCGAGCTGCAGCTGTTCCATATACGGCGCAAACCTTCTTCCCCCGATATCCACTCCGACGGTTGACAATTGCCCAACGCAAGAGTTCATGCCTACCATACACAACGCAAGACTTTGTCCTCATAAACTCATGTTAATCACAAGCAGTCCTTGGTGATTTCATCCTCGCTCCCGACCGGCGTCTACAGCACTTCCGCCCGCATCGTCTTGTCAAACTCTACATGACTGCTTTGCCTGTCAACATCTCCCCGAGTCCTGCCCATTACATTCACTGAAAAAAAAAATACAACCTTTTTAAAAGAACAAAAAAACAAACATCGCCATCATGGCTCTCGTCAACGTCAATCGCGAAGTTAGCGATAACTTCTATCGCTACAAGATGGAGAAGCTCATCACCAAGGTTGAAGGAAAAGGAAACGGCATCAAGACCGTCGTCGTCAACCTCGTCAACGTCGCCAAGGCCCTCAGCCGTGACCCCAACTATGTCATCAAGTACTTTGCCTTTGAGCTTGGCGCCCAGACCAACACCGACCCCAAGGACGACCGTTGGATCATCAACGGCGCCCACGAGGCCTCCAAGCTCCAGGACCTTCTCGATGGCTTCATCAAAAAGTTTGTTCTTTGCCGAGGCTGCAGTAACCCTGAGACTGTCGTCATCATCAAGGACCCCCGCATCATTCTCGATTGCAAGGCCTGTGGTCACCGCACCGAGGTTGACCTTCGCCTGAAGCTCTCTGGTTTCATCACCAAGCACGAGAGCAAGAAGGGCAAGGGCAGCAAGGCTGACAAGAAGGCTGCGCGCCGTGCTAAGAAGGAGGCTGCCCAAAACGGCAACGGCTCTGGCGATGAGGGCTCTGACAACTCGGGCGAGAATGGCCAGAACGGCACCAACGGCTATGCTGCTAGTGACGACGAGTTTGACCGCATTGCTCCTACTATTGACAGCGACAACGAGGTTAGAGACGATGAGTGGGCTGTTGATATGAGCGAGGAGGCCGTCAAGGCTCGCCAGGCCCGACTCCCCGATGAGTTCAAGGGCAAGCTCAACATTGATGACGACGAGGCTGGCGGTGACAGCGTCTACGACGAGCTCGGTCAGTGGATCCAGACCCAGGCCAAGGAGCTAGGTGGCATCGATAATGTCGACTCCCTCCAGGTCTACGTCAAGGCCAAGGAGCTGGGTATCGAGACGAAGCACAAGACTATCCAGGTTCTTGTCCAGACTCTGTTTGACAAGAACATTGCTGCCCAGATCCCCAAGCGCGCTGGCATGATCAAGCAGATTGGTACTTCTGAAAAGCATGAGAAGGCTCTCCTGGGTGGCACTGAGCGTCTCATGGGCTTCCTTGCCGAGGAGAACCCCGACGTATACCCGCAGATTGTAAAGATTCTGCAGCTGTACTACAACAGTGACCTCATCTCCGAGGAAGTTGTCCTCCCCTGGGGCAAGAGAGCTAGCAAGAAGTACGCCGATATTGCTGTCAGCAAGAAGGTGCGCAAGTCTGCCGAACCGTTCCTCAAGTGGCTTGAAGAGGCCGACGAAGAGGAATCTTCCGAGGAAGAGGAGGATGATGAGTAAACTTTGCAAGATTTGTATGTCTGTCCTTTACTGTCACTCTCACGCTTTGACAATGTTGGGAAAGGCTCAGCTTGCCGTACTTTTGCTCTGATGAGACAAAAACGCAGAAAATCAATGTTGTAGCCGTGTGCAAAACTTATGATAGTATAAAATTGAACTCCGCTCGCTATGCATTTTTTCAAACGGCGGTGAATGTTTTTTTTTGCACTCTGCTGTATTGTCAATTCATTTTGAGGATCGCCAAAGAAATAACCGGAAACATGTTCGCCTTTCGCTGTTTATCTACTTGTTGTTACATGGAGCGGGAACCCATTCACCGGATTGTCCCCAAACTAATGAAAAGAAACTCGTAGGCAGAAAAGATCAAAGTAGCTTTAAAAACAAAACACCTGGCTTATTCATATCGCATTCTTTGCTCTTCCCGTCTTCACATCTAGACAGACTCCTCTGGCTGGGCTTCTGCATCCGCCATGTGAGCATCGCCATTAGCCGCCGTCTCCTCCTTTTCCTCCTCGTCCTCTTCGCCACTACTGTCGTCATCGTCGTCGTCCGAGCTGCTACTCTCCTCTTGTCCGTCGGCCTCGGCGCTGGGGCCCCCGCCGTAGAGAATAGTGCTCAACTCGCCGACTGCCTTGTCGATGTCGTCGTCGCCATCGCAATTCGCGGTGATTACGGCGTCGTATGCTTCTGCCTCGGTGGCCTTGTCAGCTTGGGGCCTAGGCGTCTTGACGAGGATGTAGCGAGCCTCAAATTCCATGTCCTTGGCAAACTGCGCAGCCTGTGGGTTTGAAAGTAAGCACCTGTATATAGAGAATTTGAGGAATGCAGAGGAAAAAACACACCTCAATATCGAGTTGGATGACGGGGATTTTGCCGGCTTCCGACACAGCGTCAATAGCCTTGGTGCTAGTGCCGTAGTCGCTGCCGTCGCGCGCGCCGTGCTCGACGAGGCGGTCGCCATCGCGTAGCTGGTTGAACTCTTGAGGGCTGACAAAGTGAAACGTCTTGCCGTTAGCCTCGCCGTCGTCTACTGTGCGGGTCGTGTGCCGCACAACGGGCGCAAACACGCCTGTGTGCTTTTCCAACAACCCGGCCGCGACGGCGGCGAGAGTCTCTGGCGAGGAGCCCGCGAGGATGACGGCGGTGCGCTTCGCCGGCATGTCTTCGTCGGCCGCGGCGGCATCATTGTCGCCGTTTTCCTCGTCGTCATCAGCTTCGGTGGGCTCTTCGAAGACAATGGCAATATTTTTGGGATCGTCAATCTTGTCAAAGGCCGCGAGGCGCGTGCGGCCCGCGATACGCAGCGCGCGCCAGCTCTTGCTCGACTTGCCATAGATGGCCGCAGCTTTTGTATCGTCGTTGGTCGGCATGTCAATCTCAAAGTCATCATCGGCCAGAGGCCGCTTGAAGCTGTCAAGCGCGGGCAGCTGGTAGCGTTCGGGCGGCCGAAGCTCGTCCATGGTTTTTGACGCGGCCTTGTTGAGAAACTCCATAGAGACGGCGCCCATCGGCGTCGGGCGCAGGCGCTTGCTGGTCGCTGTGCGCTCCGCCGACGACCTGGCTTCGACAAAGTCGGCCGCTGTCACGGGTTCCCGCTCTATGGGAGGACAGCTGGCCATCTTCCAAAAGACCCAGTTCTTGTCGCGCGCGAGCACCGTCTCTACCATGCGATGAAAATAGGGTCCGTCAGATCCTTGCCTCAGATAGTCTGATATCCGGCTCTTCATTTTTGTGGCCCATTCTGTCTGATGGACGGATTAGCCCTGCATTCGGAAGTGAACAAAAAGTGCTTCTTACGTTTTCTTCGCTCAGTTGTTCGTTGTAAACGACAGCCTTGTTTGCGGCTGGGAGGCTGGAGAGCCTCTGCTTTGCTTCTGGAGACAGAGACAGCAGAAATTCGGTGATAATGAGAGCCTGGACGAGTACGTGCCGTCGGAAAGACAAGTCACTCATCTGCGCGCGCGGTTAGTATTGGTCTCGGGAGTAGTGAAGGGCGCACCCACGTACCTCAAGCTCAAACAAATCCTGACTCGTCAGATATTTGGGATTGAATGCTTCTGCTATCGTTGCCGTGCCTTCGTCATTGCGTTTGCGCTTCAGTGACCTTTGATCGTCGGCGTGCAGCGATTCGAAAGCTTTCAGAGTCTCTTCTAGACTGTGCTTGAAATGAGAAAATGTAGAGGGACTAAACAGTGTTGTGGGTTGACTGAAACTCTCCTGCAGCGACCAGAGTAAAGGATACAGCTCCTCAGAGCTGAGACGGCTCTCCCCCTCCTTGGGCTTGCTACCGTTTGCGTCTGGCTTCTTGTCGCCGTTGCTCTCAGCAGCCGTTACCTCGGTATCAACATCCATCTTTGAAGCAGCACCGTTTGTACTTGTCTCGTATGTAGTGACATTTTCGACATGGTACTCTCCACGCAGATTGACTGAACTTCTGTCGCCGAGGGGAAAGCATTGAAACATGAAGATGAAGACGCGGCCGCAGAAAGCGGTGTCCTCGGCCCTGGACAGCCGACGTAGCAGCTCATTGCAGCTACGGAGTATGACCAACTTCTTTTGTGAAAAGTTCTGGGCGGTCATGCGCTCTCGTCGAGATTCGAGAAAGTCGAAGATGTGACGGCATCCTGCTATTGTTTGGCTGTCGAGCAGCTCTTCAACCAGCCAGAAGACGAGCGCCGGATCGCATTGACCGCCATCGGAGAGTATATAGAGGACATCGAGGAAATTCCACATTCGCACAAAGTCGGGAGAATCGATTGGAATTGACGCCTTGGGGATTATTAGATGGCCACTTTCGCGTGTGAGGAGGAGCTATTGCTGACTTACTATCAATGCTCCAAATAGATCTCTCGACGCGCCCTCGACAATCGCAAATCGTCGGCCCTTCAGATCTGCCGCCGCTGCATCGTCGCCGGCATTGTCCTCCTCTTGCTGTGGTAGCGCCGCGTTCACCCGCGAGGTCAGGTCTGCAAAGTCGGACTTGGCCAATGCGGGCTCGATGCTCGATGACTGCTTGACTACAGAGGCCTCATCCAGCAAGCTCGAAAGCAGTCTCCCAAAGGCGTCTACAGAGGCCACGCCAAGCTTGCCCATTTCGACGGCAGGCATCGTAGACGATTAGGCTGGAGCTTCCAGTACAGCGACTGAAGGTCCTGGTGCGCCTCCTGCGCCTTCACCCCGGGTAGAAATGAGCGCAAGGTTGGTGAAGTTTGCCCTCTATATGCGCATCGGGTTGGTATGCAATAGAGTCCACCGGAGCCAGGTACCGTTCGATTCGCTGCTGCGTTGTTGAGGTGCGGGTTTGCAGTGGGTTGGAGAAGTTGGCTGCGACAGACACAAAGCAGAAAATACAAGTCTCGCCGGGTCTCAGAGTACAAAGAGATGCAGGCACACACGGCGCTAACTCGAGGTACCTTAAGATGTGGGGATACCTAGCACGAACGTCTACGCGTGAGCTAGCAGGTAGGGTACTATAGGTAGCTGTCGCGACGCTGAAATTTCGGAGTCGTTTCAGCGCCAGCCAGGCAGGTTTGAATTTCCATAGCAGCCCTTGCTTGCACCGACGATCATCTCTTCATCCACCACGCGCAATTCTATACAGAGCTGCAAAACGCGAAACTGGTCGCAAGCCTTGCATTACTAATGACCAACGTGGTCTGAATCATGCCCAACGCGAAGCGGCTCAAAAACAGCGCTGCGGCAAAGGCCAAGGCACCCGTCGACCACGAAGAGCCGGCCGCCGAGCACCCGACGCCCGCAGAAATCGAAGAGGAGGAGCACCAATTCGTGCAGGTGGCGCGAGCGCATTGGCTGAAGAAGACGAAGAGGACGGCCAAGGTCAAGGTCAAGAACGATGTCCTCAAGCAGAGCATCTGGGAAGTCCTCGAGAGAGACGGCTTCCAACACAAGTCTTTGCTTCTCTTGGAAAGCTTGCAGACCCTGGAGAGGTACGCCAATCTACCACAATGTCGCGAAACGCCTGGCCGCTAATCCTATCAAAGCTATCTCTGGCCGGGTTACAACGAAGCAGCGTCCAACTTTCACGTTCTGTTGATGGCGCTCATCATCAACGTCAAGCGCAGAGAGCACCTCGACACTTGGAGTAGGTTTCGTCGACAGATCCTTTACCGACACTCTGCTGATGATCACAAGCCCTGTTTGAACAGAAGCCCGAAGAGTTTTCTTGCTTCTTCCGCCGTGTACTGTCACTGACCCTCGACCGAACACTTGCGACGACTCTTCGAACAAATCTGCTATGTTTCTTGATTCACGCTTTCCAGAGCTTGGACTCTAGCATTGTGAGGAGAGAATGCGCGCCGTTGGTTTCTATCGGCATTTGGCACAACATCTCGACAGACCAGGAACGGGACCGACTCTTGGATCAGACAACACAGCTAAGGAAATCATGGAGAGCTGCTCAGAAGCGCTTCGACGCTGGAGACGTTGCAATTCAGGCCCGTCTGCGCTTTGAGCGCTCTTGGCTGTACACTCTCCTCCTCGATTTCTTAAGCATGCTTTACGAAGAGAATCGCAAACCAGGCAAGCTTCCTTGGCTTCCCATGTTGACAGAGATCCGCTAACATGCCTTGCAGAGCGAAACTTGTATTGTGAACGGTTTACAGAGTTCATCACGGATTTACAGAGCCAATTGCCGACGAGGCGATATGTAAATGCTTTACAAAACAATCTAAATCTCCTGCCGGCAATGAGACTATCCCCCATGTATAATGACGAAACCAACGGTCTTTTCCGCGATCTTCAAGCTCTGCTTGCCCACTTCACATACTTTTCAATCGACGACCAGACGGGTGCTCAGCTTACTCGCGAAGAGGCCTACGAAAAACACTGTAAGGCACTGGGGAAGCTCCAGCGCACTGCCCTCAGGCACTTCAAGCAGAAGCTTAGCGTGCTTGCCCTCTCCAACTACGGCTCCATCGATAAGCGAGAAGAACTCAAGAATCTCCTCGAGCCACTAACGGATGACGAGGTGGCGTCTCTTGCTGAGTATCTGGGCATCCGAACGACATACCCTGAAGACCTGAAACTCCCTGCTGGCCGTCAACTGCAAATAGAGTGCATGCTCAGTACCTTTGAGCGCAAAAAGACCTTTCAGGAGCTGGCTCAGAGCATGTCGATTGTGCCCACGGAAAAAACATTGTTTGATGCTAGCTTCCAGAGAGCAGACTTATATGACGGATCGCATCCGCTGGCACTGCCCAAACTGAATTTGCAATATTTGTCTGCCGGCGATTTCCTCTGGAGAGCGCTGGTTCTTTACCGCTGCGAGGCATTCTACGGTATCCGCAGAGATGTCGAGGCGGCTGTCCGCCGGCTCAAACCCGAGAGCAACAAGCCTGGCGAGACCAACTTTACTGGCTTCTCCAAGATGGCCATGCCGATCTCTAAGCCCGCTATCATCGACGTGGTTCCTGCGCTGATTGGTGATTCCAAGCCTGCCATGGTCAAGGCTGAAGTCGTCCTCGACGTGCGCAAACTTGGTGATAACGTGCGTAAGGAGTGGGATTCTCTTCGCCCAGACGATGTAGTGTTTCTGCTGTCAGTTGAACAGCCAGCAGATGATTCCATTACAAACGGAGCCTCTTTGAGTGAATTGGAAACGCTTGGCGTTGTGTCAGTGCGTGCCGCCGAGGTCGTTCGCGTTACAGATGACAAAGGACGTCATGGCCGGGAAGCCAAGAGTCGTGATGGGAAGCGCCGTGTCGAGCTGAAGCTTGATTCTCAAACATATGCGAAGGATGCTGCCTTGGCCGCTGCAGGCAAGACAGATGTCTATGGCAGTGTGAACTTGATTCTCAGAAGAGGCCGTCGTGAAAACAACTTTAGGCCAGTTCTCGAATCGATTCGCAAACTTGTGCTCTCTGATGCGCCGCTACCCAGCTGGCTGCACGAAGTGTTTTTGGGCTACGGCGACCCAGCAGGCGCGAGTTACAAGCATTTGCCGAACCGGATCAAGACGGTCGATTACAACGATACGTTTTTGGAGTGGCAGCATCTCATTGAGAGCCTGCCGGGCAAGACTGTGGAGCCAAGCGATGATGTGAACGGTAGTTTCGGACCACCATACGTATTGGAGACGCTGGGCAAGCCTGAAGTCCCAGCGTCAGTCAAAGCGTCGAAGAAGAGACGTCGGGATGCTGAGCCAGTGGCGGCAGTGGAGGCCGAGACACTAAAAGTCACCACATACAAGCCGCCAAACCAGGGCCCATACCCAATCGACGCCCCAAAGCTCAACTCTGTTCGCTTCACACCGGCACAGGTTGAGGCCATCATGTCCGGCTCTCAACCTGGTCTTACAGTCGTTATTGGACCTCCTGGAACCGGCAAAACGGACGTGGCAACGCAGATCATTCACAACATTTACCACAACTTCCCGAAGCAAAAGACACTTCTAATTGCGCATAGCAATCAGGCACTGAACCAGCTCTTTGCCAAGATTATCGCGCTCGACATCGACGATAGGCATTTACTTAGACTTGGCCACGGAGAAGAGGAGCTGGCTGCTGAAGGAAGTTTCAGCAAGCATGGACGCGTTGACTCGTTCCTTGACAACCGCGCCCGCTTCCTATTTGAAGTCGGAAAGCTAGCCAGCAGCTTGGGCGCTCCCGGTGCTCACGACAACTCTGCCGAAACGGCTGGGTACTTTAACACAGTCTATGTCCAGCCGGCCTGGAAGAAGTTTGAGCAGGTTATCGCCTCGGATGAGTCCACCGTGGCTCAGATGATCGAAGCTTTCCCATTCCATAGCTACTTTGCGGATGCGCCCCAACCCCTCTTCCCGCCAGAGGCCGGGCGTGATCAAATAATCGACATTGCCGAGGGCTGCTATAGACACATTGGAAAGATCTTCTCCGAACTGGCCGATATCCTGCCATTCGAAATCCTGCGACGAGAGCGAGACAAGACCAATTATCTTCTGACAAGTGAAGCTCGCATCGTGGCCATGACCACTACGCACGCTGCTATCAGGAGTGGAGAGATAGCTTCTCTTGGCTTCCAATATGACAATGTGGTGATGGAAGAAGCTGCGCAGATCACGGAGATTGAGACATTTATTCCATTGGCCATGCAGAAGCCTGTCAATGGCGATGTGCCTCTGCAACGAGTCGTCTTATGTGGTGATCACCTACAGAACTCACCAGTCATTCAGAGCCTCGCGTTCCGACACTACGCCAACCTGGAGCAGTCGCTGTTTTCGCGTTTCGTACGACTCGGCGTGCCAACCGTTTCGCTTGACCAGCAGGGCCGCGCCCGTCCATCCATTGCTCGCTTGTACCAGTGGCGATACGCCAAGCTTGATAATCTGCCCAACGTGAATACCAACGCGGAGTTCCAGCAAGCCAATGCTGGTTTCAAGTTTGAGTACCAGTTCATCAACGTGCCAAAGTACAAAGGCAAGGGTGAGATGGAGCCTACGCCACACTTTATCCAGAACTTGGGAGAAGCAGAGTACGCTGTCGCCATTTATCAGTACATGCGACTTCTTGGATATCCAGCCGAGAAGATCAGCATCCTGACGACGTATGCTGGACAGAGAGCACTGGTCAAGGATGTGCTGTCTCATCGCTGCGCCAGAAACCCAATCTTTGGCATGCCAAAGGCTGTTGCTACAGTTGACAAATACCAGGGAGAACAGAACGACTGTGAGTTTCTCCAAGTTATATCATATGGAAGCACTTGACTAATTTTTGCCAGACATTATTCTTTCTCTCACTCGTACATCGCGCGTCGGATACCTGCGTGACGTGCGCCGCATGACTGTGGCCATGTCTCGTGCCCGCCTCGGCCTGTATATCCTCGGACGCCGCGAAATCTTTGAAGCCTGCCACGAGCTCCGACCGGCCTTTGACATTCTTCTGTCGCGTCCCGACAAGTTGATGCTCGTGACGGGAGAGCTGTGGCCCACGCAGCGCCCGGTTATTGCGGTGGACGACGACGGCTCCGCCCCCGTCGAGAATGAGGTTGTCATGGAGGGTGTCGAGCATCTGGGCCAATACGTGTTTGAGATGACGAGCACCAAGATGAAGCAGCTGAGCTCGGAAAATCATAAAATGGTGGATGTGGTGGAGACGATTGCGGAGGAAAATGAGGAGGGCGTCGAGGGAGAGGATGAGGAGGCGCAGACTACATACTATGATCATGTGGTAGAGCCGGATATCCAGGAGGTTCGCGAGGGCGAGGCGAACTAGCGGCTCTAGGCATTGGCGACGAACGAGGTCATCGTTTCTGTCTTTTTTCAAGTTGCTCGGGACTTTATTCGGCGTCTGGCTTGGTTAATTTCGTCTTTTGCATGTATGGACTACTATATTAACAAAAATGCCAATGGACTTGATATTTGGTGATCCAGACTGGTTTCGTCGTTGTACTCTGTCTGGTGGTCAGCTCGAGGGTAGGTCATCGCGGGAAGAGTCATCTGAGGATACTAGTGATGTTGCTACATGCAAGAGGCGCTTATGCAAAAAGTGAGCTGGGATTGTATTGCCAAGCTACTCCGCAGATGCATGAACAGCAGTAGTTCCCGCTTGACTGTGTTGAGAGCTCGGGTATTGACTAGCCGTGTCCTTGCCCATGAGGATGTTTCTGTTTCGACTGTGTGCCACTGGACCCTGAGTCATGAGTGTCAGTGAACATGCCAATCGATTTTGTCTGCGAAAAGCGTATCGAGTGATTCCCTTTAATCTGGGGTTACATAACTGTCGGCATTCTTTCAACACCATTGCTTCTAGAGCTTGGACGTGTTGCTGAACTGGGCTTTTTTCTGCTACAGGCATATCTATGCCGTGGAATTTGGCAGGAATCAAAGTCCAGGTGCTTGTCAGGCCCTATGCAAGACGAATACGCGCAGCATTGTACAACGTAACAGCTGATAAAGGCGCTT
This sequence comes from Akanthomyces dipterigenus, assembly GCA_030783385.1. NCBI lineage: Eukaryota > Fungi > Ascomycota > Sordariomycetes > Hypocreales > Cordycipitaceae > Akanthomyces > Akanthomyces dipterigenus. Next base: position 155,171 of record JARJRE010000221.1, on the reverse strand, counting down.
TCGAGACATGGCGTGGTGCACCTCCCCGATTGCCGTCTCTAATCGTACGAACTCAACGTCGGCCAATGATCGGCGGGTTTTAATAAGAGGTTACAGGTCTGACATGGGGCGGCTGCACGGCGGCCCGTGAATGACTAGCCACAATGACACGCCACTCGGTTGGATCAGGGCAGAAGAAAGGAGACGGAGAGGTCCGCTTGGGGTGCGGCAAACATTTCCAACGTTATTTTTCCGCTCATGGTAGAAATAGATCGTGGGCCACTGAGCCGAGCAGGTCTTTGTCGGCCAGGTTCCTAGGCATGGCAAGTGTTGGTTGTAGGCTAAGCGGTCATGCATGCAGAGGCACGAGGATACCTATAAATCAATACTGTGCAAGCTTGACGATGCTTCATCCACGAGTGAATAGCGTCGCGTTTGTGTGTGCACAAGTGTACAGCCGATGCAGGTCTTTGAGCGTGTCTACGACTCTACGCCCGGATCTGTACCGGGTAGCTAATAAGTTACAAGAAAGGGGTTCAACAATGGCAATGCGCCCGTGCCCGCCATGTCTGTTTGTTTTTTCCTGTTCCAGGTCTGCCAATTAAAACCGGCATCCTGGTTCGAGTGTTTTGAACCCCTGCCGCGGAAGGGACAGGCAACAGGATATGGATGGGGAAAAGGTCAGATTCCTGCAACGCACATTTGCTTGGAGCTATTTGCAGTGTCATGCAGTGTGTGGCAGGGGTGCACTTTTTCTTTTGCTCCATCTCTCTCTCTTTCTCTTCGATGCCGCCGTCGCCACAGTGTCTGAGGAGAAGCTTGGTTCAGTCGCTTGGCGATGCCCGTTCCTAATAATAAATGCTCCAATTAAAAAAGCCGTAGCGTGGCCGGAACAGTGATATCATACTGACGCTGATCATATGGCGATAAAGGGTTCGCCAAGCACTGTTCAACGTTGCAGCTTGTAACTATGTACCAGTATGTCGATGCTGGTCGGTACGGGACAGTCGGTGCAGCAATGAGGAAGGCTAGACAGATGCAGCTAGTCAAGGTGACGTCGAGACACGGAACGCCTTGAAATTTATTTCCTGCCATGACGTTTGTGGAGTTTAGTATGTATTTAGGGTTGTCGACCAGTAGTGCGGGCAAAAGCTGATGTTCTTGGGCTGGCTGGCTGGCTGGCTGAACTCCTATTTTTGTGTGAGAATCAAAGACGCAGGTCTCCACTTAGAGTCATCTCCCTTGGACGCCTTCTTTGCTCATTTTCTTTCTTTCTTTTTTTTTTTCCATTTTTTTTTAAATGGGCGCAAAGGGTTGCTGTGGTAAGTCGCATTCGGGAAGAGACATCGGGGTTTGGAGTGGAGGATTGATTGCTCAGGGCTCAGCGCAGGGTCGATTGCCTTTAGATACAGCAACCGAAAGGTGACAAGGACTGACACTGACAAGCATGCTTGACACGGTGCAGACTTTGTCGTGAACACCGAGCGCTCCCCCCGCGCGCAAGACAGGACAGGCTCGCTAGCTGCTGCAACCACTTTGGCTAGCTGAGTGAGAGTCTTGGCCCGGGCGCATACGTGTGTGTGCTGAGTAGGACCGTAGCAATACTCGTGTAGATTACGGAGCACTGGCAGTGTATTTGCAGCGAAGAGCCACGTACCGAGTGCTGCTGCCTTGAAGTGTCCTCTTGGTTTGTAATGTCCTGATGATGCTGCATATGGCAGTCGGCAGCCCACGCCGCGCAACGAGTGAACAAGTTAGTTACAGAGCTGCCAGATTGAAAATCGTGGGTTGGGTAGCAATCAGTGAATGATTTTCCGTCTACTTTAGTCTCCCGTTGCTTGCCACTGCTTTGCCCGTGTTTCTTTGCACAGTGACTCACAATTTGTATGACACGGGCGTCACGCGTCTGGTCCGTGACAGCATCGCGTGTGGCTGAAGGATGCCGGCTAGGCTAGCTGGCTAGCTGGGGCGACAAGTGGCCTGAGTAGGCGAGAAGATGGTCTCGAGGCATTTGCGTTTTATTTCAGCAATGCTCTGTTTATTTTGGACGTTTTTCTGAGTTTTGAATACTCTTTCGGTGAAAAGTCTCTTTGGTTGGCTCTTTGTCCGCTGGCTAAAAGGGAGAGCGAGAGGTGAGAGAGAAAAAGGAATCAAAGGGCAAAGAGGGCACAAGACGATTCACATGCCTGGACAGTGGCACAGAGTATTGATAGCTGGCGACCAGTATCCGTATTATCAGCAGCTGTATCAAATCATGCTTGGGAGTGACGGCCCGGGGAAGTATCCGCATCACCGAGATTAGGCACACGGGTACCTGGGCTGGGGAGAGAGAAAGGGGCAACGGGGTTAGGTTGCGGCACTGGTGGGTGGTCCATTACAGTGGGCTGCTGCTGTTGCTGCGGCGGTTGCAGTGGGAAGGCGTTGTAGCAACAGCACTGTGCAGAACTCATGTGGCGCAGGAGGGCAAGGGTAGGCTTGTGTGGCGTAGATGGCAAAAAAGTAAAGGGAAAGAAGAAAGAGCCGACATGAGGGAACAAGGGGCATCTGCTGCTGCCTCTGTGCTTGCGTACCTGCCCAGTAACGTTTACAAAGAGTACTGGAAAGAGAAATAGTATTTCCAGTGCGGCGCGGTGCGTCGAGCGGCCCTTTCTCCTTGCCGTTTTTGCCTTTGCGTGGTTGCTTGGGTGCGGGTGTGGCCAAGCACCAAGCACCAAGCACCAAGCACCAGCCAGCGAACCCACCCCAGCCAGCACCCGCAAACCCGCAAGCCGCACCCTTACTAAATCATCTCGCTCGCCCAAAATTTTCTGCACGGCTCCCTCCTCAAACCCTCACCACTTCCAATCCCCAAACACAGGTGGTCCGGTGGAAATTCTTCTCTTTTCCCCAGACCGACATCCCTTACCCTTCTTCACCAGGGCATTGGATTCCTTCTTCTGAGTCTCCTGACCAGAAGCCACTCGAGACACCTCCCATCTCGCAGTTCTGTTCGCCACACCAAGATCCACGGGATTTTTTTTCTTGTCCTTTCCCACGGCAAGAAACTATCTCGCGATCTCGCCTGTCGCTTCTCGACTCCGACGACGCCATCGAGGCCAGGATTTTCTCCCTCACCTCGATCGTATTCTCATTTCGATAATACAGCAGCGTGTTTCGATACTCTTTTCGATTCGCCTCGATTCGCCTATTCCTTCATTTAATCGTCTCTCTTTTTTTTTTTTGGCGCAAAACCATTTTTTCCGGTTTGCCCCACGAGACTTTTTCCTCTCCTTTCGACGTCGCCACTCGCAATCCTCGACCTTCGACGATTGCTAATTTTATCGCAAGCGCTTCGTGTCCCATCTACGAGCCGCCCCTCTAATTCCCGCCTGCCGCCGCCTGCTCTGAAGCAGACATCGACAAACGACATCCTCACGACTTGGGTCCAGCTCTGCGGCTATTCTGTCCAAAACTCCTTCCACCTCGACGTCGTCAAAACCGCGTCGTCAGGCTCCCACCCTCTTTTTGTGGTGGTTTCTTCTACGGCTTCGTCACCGCGGAACGCAAATTGTGCTGCCTCGCCTGTTCCAGTAAACGGCCAGTCAACCCACGCGCATTCTCTCTCCTGCCGTTGTTCGTGCCCCCAAGGTCGCACTCAACGGCTCGGATCACTCTTGAGATATCCTTCAATATGGCGGCCAACGCCCCCACCACCGTCGCAAATGGCGGTCCTCCCGCTTCGGCCGGAAACAAGTCCAACATCCAGTTCGGCTTCGATTCCCCTTCTGTCGCCCATAGCACTCCTCAGTCCGGCAACGCTGCCCCCATCCCCATCCCGGCGGGAAATGCTGCTGCCCGTGTGCCTTCTCCCGCTCACTCGCCTTCTCCTATTCCACAGCCTTCTGCCAGCGGCGGTCGCCCGCCGTCCATGCAGTCTGGTGGCCAGATGACTTTCGGTAGTCTCGGCAGCGATGGCGAGGTTAGTATATTCCTTGCTCTTATCGCTCTTCTTGTCCTGCTCGTCGTTCAAACAGCTAATTCTTCCATCTAGCGCCACATGAGACAGGGTTCTGTTCCTCCCAACCCCAACGCCATTCCCACCCAGCCTGGTGCTCACTTTCGACGTGAGTCGACCAACTCCCTCCACGGCGACAACAACCGAGGCAACTATCAGGGCGGACGTGGACGTGGCTACAACAACCACCACAACAACTATAACAACCAGATGGGTTATCCGCCCAACAACCAGTTCCGTAATGGCCAGGGCCGCGGCATGCCCCCTGCTTTCCAGCCTCAGGGTCGCGGCATGCCTTACCCCAACTCGCCTCATCAGCCCAACCGCAGCCCGGCCCCGGTCTCCTCCATGCCCAACACACCCAACATGCCTCCCGCCAACATGCACGGTCACATGCAGACGCCTCCTCAGTACCACTACCCGCCGCCTATGGCTCCTCAGCAGCAACAAGTACAGTACCCCCTTCCTCGAACCTTCTCTAAATCGCACAAAAAGTACCCTCCACGCCGTGAGCAAGACAGGCTTTTATCAGATTTGCGACGCCTCGCGGGCTCCAAGGCCAAGTACCATGCTAGCTACATCAATCCACCGCAGCTCAGCAACATTACTGAGCAGTCGGATCAGACGCAGCCTCCTTGCATGTCAAATTTGCCTGCCAAGTCCCCCGCTGGCTTGACCATCTCTGAAGTGCCAACAAAGTCAAACCACTGTGCCCCCATACATAAACCCAGCTCCAAGTCATTTGACCTTTCTCCTGAAAATGGAGGTTTTGAACGATTGCTAACCATGAAAAATCAGAACTACGGCTATCCTCCCCAGCAGCTTGACCAGTACGGTCGTGCTATCAACATGGCCTATGGCTATAACAATGTCCCCCCTTATATGGGTGGTCCTCCCCAGGGTAACGCTGCTTACGGCCAGCAGTATCCTCCTACCTTCCACCAGCAGAGCGTCAGCATGTCCCGCAGCCCCTCTCAGCCAGAGCGTCCCTCCAGTGCCAGTCAGCCTAACCAGCCTGTCGTCGTCTCCTCTGGCCAGCCCCAGGGTGCGAATGCCGCCAAAGGCGCGACCAATTTTGTTATGCCCCGCAAGAGCGCTGCTATTCAGATCAAGAATCCCGCTGGTGGTGTTGTAGAGTTCAAGGCGCCTGCCTCGCCTGCTCCCCAGCAGGTTCGAACTCCTCCGGTCGCCACTTCGACCCCTACTCCTCCGCCTGTCAAGCCAAGCACTCCTTCTCACGCACGCACTGACAGCCAGGCCGCCCCCAAGACTGCCAAAGAAATCCAGGATGAGCTCAAGGAGAAGATTAAGCGCGCTACTCAGCAGTCCACTGCGGTCGAGGAACCTGCTTTCGCCAAGCCCGAAGCTCCTGCGGCGAAGCCCGTCGAGGCTCCCAAGAGCGAACCTGCCGCCAAGGAGGAGCCCAAGGCTGCCGAACCTGCCAAGAAGGACGAATCCGAAGAAGATGAAATGGAACGTATGATTCGTGAGATGGAGGAGGCTGATGCCCGTCGCGAAAAGGAAGAAGAGGAGCACCGCGTGCGCAGAGAGGCCGAGAAAGCCGAGGCCAAGAAGAATGAGGAGGCCAACCGCAAGACCAACGCCGAAGAAGCGGATCGCAAGCTGCGGGAGCAGGAGCGCGAGATGGAGCGTCTCGAAGAGGAGCACGAGCGGAAGCGAAACGAGGCCGAGAGCTCTGGCAAGACTCTGTCTGTTGCTGAGGCACTTGCCAAGGCTCGCTCTGGTGGCGCTGCTGAAGGCAACGTCGAATCTGTCACAGACAAGCTTGCCGACATGAAGATTGAGGGCGATAAGACTGCCGATATCAAGAACCCGGAGAAGCGCGCTGCTAAGCCCGCTGCTCTTAACCTTGCCCCCATCAACACCAAGCCGGTTGAGCCTCCTCAGCCTACACCTGCTATGCAGTCTCTCAAGTCTGCTCGCTTCCTGCAGGTCATGGACCAGGATGTCTACCCTGCTGGCATCAACTCGCCTAACCCTGCCCTGAATGCTGCTGTCGCCAAGAAGGGCAAGACGTTCAGATATGACGCTGGGTTCCTGCTGCAGTTCCAGAAGGTCTTCACCGAGCAACCCTCTATTGAGTTCCATCAACAGGTCAAGTCTCTCATTGGCGATGGTGATGGCAACCGCTCTGCTTCCCGCACTCCCGCCTCTGGTAATAACACTAGACAAGGCTCCCGTGGCGGCAACAGCTTCCCTGGCGGTTCCTTCAATGCGCCTCCCGGTCGTGGTGGCATGCCTGGTGGTGCTCTGGGCGGCAAGCCCGGCATGAACCCTATTGCCTCCTTCAATCGCCCTGGCGCTCCTTTCCCTGGCCCCGCCGGCATGGCTCGCTCTGGTTCCCAGCGCGGTGCTGGCCCCAACTCTCCTCGCCAGAGCAGTCGCCAAACTCGCGGCAGCCGCCGTAACGATGTCCAGGCTGCTAAGACCATGCCGCTCACTGCCGGCCAGGAGGTCAAGCCTATCGCCGTCACGGCCACCGGCTGGAAACCTACTAGTATTGGTAAGAGTGCCGTGGCCAACTCTGCCGCTAGCGCTGGTTATTTGGATCCGGAGATGGTCCAACGAAAGGTCAAGGCTGCTCTGAACAAGATGACCCCTGAAAAGTTTGACAGAATCGCCGACCAGATACTTCTCATTGCCTCGCAATCCAAGGATGAGTCGGACGGCCGCACCTTGCGCCAAGTTATTCAACTCACTTTTGAGAAGGCTACTGACGAGTCCCACTGGGCTTCCATGTATGCAAAGTTCTGTAAGCGTATGCTCGAGACCATGAGTCCCGAGGTCCGTGATGAGAGAATCAAGGATAAGAATGGCAACATTGTCAGTGGTGGTAACCTCTTCCGCAAATACCTCCTGAACAGATGCCAAGAAGACTTTGAGCGCGGTTGGTCTGTCAACCTGCCGGAGGCTCCCAAGGAGGAGAAGGAAAAGGAAGACGCCGATGGCAAGAAGAACGGCGAGGCCGAACTCATGTCCGACGAGTACTACCTGGCTGCCGCCGCCAAGCGTCGTGGTCTCGGTCTCGTCCAGTTCATTGGTGAACTTTATAAGCTCGGCATGCTTACGGAACGCATCATGCATGAGTGTGTGCACAAGCTCGTTGACTACAAGGGTATTCCTGACGAGGCTGAGGTCGAGTCTCTATGCAAGCTGCTGAGAACCATCGGTGCCAACCTTGACGACACCGAGAAGGGCCGTCCCATGATGGATGCCTACTTCGCTCGCATCCAGACCATGGTTGACCTTCCCGAGCTTCCCAGCCGTATCAAGTTCTTGCTCATGGATATTATTGACCTGCGCAGGGCTGGTTGGAGGGGCAAGACCAGCGGTCTGGCTCCCCCCAAGACTCTGGACGAGATCCGCGCCGAGGCTGAAGCTGCTCAGGCTGCCAAGGCCCAGGAGTCTGCCAGAAGCAACCAGCGTGGAGGCGGCCGTCCTCTGGTTGGCCGTGGCGATGCTCGCCAGTTCTCTGCTGGCTACACCCAGCAGACCAGCAACCAGGTTGGTATGGATGACTTGAGACGTCTCAAGGGCTCCATCAACAGAACTGCGAGCCAGAACGTCACTCTCGGCCCCACCTCGATGTTCTCTTCTCGCAGCAACAGCGGTCGCCGCATGGGCCCTGGTGGCTCTCTTGGCCGCGGCGAGGACTCTGCCATGTCGTCCCGCGCCGGCACTCCTCCGACTCGCGAAAACTCCAACACGTTCAGTCTCCTGGCCAATATGGACTCCGAGAACCCTGCCTCCCCCCCTTCCGCCGCTGCTTCCCCGGCCCTGTCAAAAGCTGTCCCCGACAGTGGCAAGAAAGAGAGCGAATAAGTAATCATTTTTCTGTTTCTTTCATTCTCGGTGTCTTGCATTTCGGGTGATAGACTAGGCGGGACTCTGTTCATCTTGATTTTTCCCATTGCATTTTTCTCCAAGATTTCATTCGACGTGTCCAAAAGTTGCGCCGCATTTCTTCTACGATACCCTCGCCCAATAGAACATATGAGCCAGAATATGGCACACACCCTTCTCTGAGAAACGAGGAGGGAGCACTGTCCGGGACCGAAAGGGGATACTTTTATTTCTTCGCCAGTGTGTTGATTAGCTGTTCGAAGTTACCGATGTGATTGAGTCTGTTGTCACTGCACCTTAATGGGGTTGATTGCGTTTTCCTTGCCGGAGCAGTTGGCCTCGGGTTGAAGATGTCCTTTGTCCGCCGACGGCCCGCCGCCACGCTTGACGAAGCTGAAATTCCAGGACACGAAGTCAATGATTGGGAGTCTTTGGTTTCATATCCAGGAACAAACTTGAGCTTGCATAATGGTTAATGCGCGACGGACGTCTTTGGCTTTACGCTGAGGGAATGAACTGAAGAAGGCTTTTGACGAGGAAGACAAAAAAGTTTGGTTTTTTTTGAAAGCCCCCCTCGTGGGGTCGGGTTTCTTTATTTCTATTACCTCTTTGCGTTTATTTCTTCTCGTTCCATTTAGGATCAAAGCCCTCCCCCTTCCCGCTTGGTCTTTTGTTCGGCCTGCGGATTTTTTTAGGGCTTTTTTGCCGTAGCTGTTTTTTTTATTGTACATCATCTAATTGCAGGAACAGACGGATCCCGTTGTGAAGAAGAATATATACATTGTGTCATTTAATCTCGACTCTGCTTGTGGCGTTTTCTTGATGCGCTAATCTCTCACATGCCATTTCCCTAAGCAAGTGTTTACTTGATGCCTCGCACGCTATCTCGATGCGCGTAGTCATGGTTGGTACCTAGGACGAGCGAGCGTAGTACGTGAGACACGGGACAAGACCAGTTTTGGTACAGGGAAGTTCGATTCATGCAAGTGCCAATTCGTTGGTGAATACCTACAGATAACGGAGGGGCTATTATACGAACAAATAAATAAAAACAAACGGGAGCCCAGCAGAATAGAAAATATTACCAGCATGACAACCAGCCACGAGTAATGAAACATGTCCAAACTCTAAAATCAACTCGGAAAATTTGGCAAAATCCCTACCACTATCCAAATACTCAACTCCTTACATCCATTACCCCACAAACGCCATATCTCATGAGCATGCACACAAAAGACGTGACCCAAAAACTTTCCATCATGATGCAGCAATGAGCTTGTTGAAGCCCAGACGCGCAAAGAGCGAGTCCATGGCCACCCACTGGCGGCCACACTTGTCAAGATACCTGTCCACGACACCCTTGACGGTGCCGAAGCGTACGCGGTTGTGCTCCCCAAGGGCGAGGACCTTTTCGCGATCTTGGCTGGCCATGGCGCTGTCAGCGGCGGTGGCGCGACCGCGGGCACGGTCCACGTCCCAGAGGGTGGCAAAGTAGACGAGCTGATTGTAGATTTGCTTTTCCGTGTATTCGTAACGCATGCGGCCGAGGCAATCGCGGGCGAGACCCTTGGGCCCGAGGCAGCGCGTGCCGTAGACGCTCATTTGGCGCGTGCGGTTGCCGCACTGCGAGTCGTCGCAGACGAGCCAGCCCTCGTAGTATCGCGTGGTCTGGACGCGGATGGCGTGCTCCATTTGAGCCACGATCGAGAGGTTCGGGATGATGGCGTTGCAGGCGCCGCAAACAATGCCCGAGGCGGAGACGCGGTCCGGGGCCGCGGCGAGACCCTCGAAGGGTGTAGAGGACTTGCACTTGCGGCAGCGTAGCGAGAGTCGCGTGCAATCTGCGAAGCGGACCTCGTCGGGGATCTGAGACTCCAGGGGATGGATCTCGAGGTCGTCGCTGGCGCTGTTCTGCTGCGTCTGCAGAGAGTTGTACCGGCGGACGTCCAGACCGAGCTGCTCGGCGAGCTGCGAGGTGGACGTGCCGACAATATTGGCACAGAGACGCTCCACGGGAGGGAAGATCTGCTTCCCAAGGTACCACTCAACGTCCGGAACCAGTGTCGAGTCTGTCTTTAGGTCGCCGGGCGCATGAGCCCGCTTGGCGGGTGGCTCAGAACTCTTGCCCTCACCAGTAATCACGTACGAGACGACGTCACCCTTGCGAACAGTCTTGCCGCGGGCAATGTCGCGGAGAGCGACTTGAACCTGAGGCATGGAGTCGGCATTGGGGTACTCCTTGGGACCTTTGCCGAGTTGGGTAAAGATGATGTACTTGGCAACAGGAATAGCCTGTTCGCGCATCTTGGCAGCAATATCTCGAAGGTATTCATGGATTCGCGAAACGGCCACTTCAGTATCATCGCCTGACAGAATCTGATCCAGAAGGTGTTTGGAGATTTCTTTCGAGAGGGCGCAATATTCACGACGTCGCATATCCAGACCCTTGACTTCCATCTGTTCAATAAATTTGCCATCCTTCTCAACGAGGTTGATGGCAGCATACTTCTTCTTGGCTTGCAGCAGAATACGACGGAAGACATTGTCAATGTCAATCTCCAAAAGACGATACTGCTCGTTGACAGCTTTCTTGAACTCATTGCCAACTTTAAAAGCGTCGGCCACGGAGTCCACGTTGGCGTTGATCATGACCGAGTCAGTATCACCGTAGATAACTTGTAGAGACTTGCTCTCTGCGAGCTCCTTGGTGCTTCTGAGAATTTCACGACCCTTGAATGTGGTCAAGACGGCGAGCGGGCGTGCATAAAATCTGGACTTGGTGTAGCCCAAGCAACCATACATGGAGTTGGCAGTTAGCTTCAGGGCTAACTGCTTGATATCCCAGGTAGCAAGTTGCTCGGCTGTGGCGCTCTTGTCCTTCATAAGACGCTTGACCTGGCGACGTCTCCCAACGAGTGTCGAAATCAGCTTAGGGAGGATACCCTGGTCTTGCTCTTTGGGTACTTCGGGGACAGCATCATCGTCTTCACTCAGAACGGTCCGGTCGACCGTTGTGAAGCAGATGTTGAATTCTTGAATGATGGACGGATACAACGAGTTGAAGTCCATGACAAGGACAAACTTATCGTAAAGACCCTTCTCAGGCTCGAAAACGAGACCGCCCTTGTACTTGTCCTTCTTCTTGCCCTCTCCTGCCTCGTCGTCGTTTTCATCCGAGGCTTTCTGGCGGCCTCGGAATGTCTGCTTGTCAGGGCAGATGTACTTGTTGCGGTGGAATTCGTGAAGAAGAATGTACTCGTTTCTTTCTGCTCGGGTACCAGTCAAGGTACGCGCCCAAGAGTTACCAGCAAGATTGGTAAGGACCTTTGTCAGCGGAAGCATTTGAACGCTGATGGCCAGAGCAGCAATATAATGTGTGTCAGCCTCCATGTGTGTGATGTAGTCCATGAGGCCCTGCTTTTCCTTGGCCCAGCTATTCAGGGCAGCTTCATTGTCGATTTCGCGGCGACGATTATCACCAGAGAGATATAGACTGCACATTTCTGTCAGGCTCCAAGTCTGGCACTTGTACATGGCGGATTTGCCTGCCTCGTTTGCCAAATCACAAAGCAGTCGGCCAGCGATGATTTGGCGCTCTGCAAAGACATTGCCGCCCATCTTGCCAAGTGATTGCGGCCACTGAGTCCTTCTGAATCTTCCGAGTCTCGACCACTGGTGCGTCTTCTTTTCTTGCAGACGATTCAGGAGGACACTGTAGTCGACACCTTCCAGCTGGTGCCCGAGGATGACATCAGGGTCAGCGACGTCAATCTGAGCCAAGAAGAAGCTAAGAATATCGGATTCTTGCTTCTTCATGACAATCAGACCGCGGTTGCGGGCTTTGGTGAGCTGTTCGAAACCCAAGGGAAAGTTTTGCCCATGCGGTCGAATGATGGTGAATGTTCTGCAGGGCAACTTCTCGGCAGGGGTCGTGTCGCTGAGGAGCACTTTTTCATAGATTCTTGCACTAATGGCAAGGATCTCCTGCTTGTTTTCCTTGGCGTTGAATGCGGTACGCAAAGCGACACTCATAAGAGTCAAAGGAGGCGCATCAAGATTATCTGATTCGCTCGCAACTGACAACATGTTTGGGTGCTCAGCCAGGACTTCCAACTTGCAGTGAGAGGCGTTCTTGATGGCGCCAAAGTCGGCGTCTTCAATCTTGAGCCAGCAAGGACCCATGACGTTTTTCCACAGGACAAACTGCTCAAACAGCGCGGTGTTTGATCCAAATACATGGGAAAAGGTCTCACCAGTGACATTGGGGTCAATTGGTTGCTTGGTGTAGGGGTAGAGCAGTTTCATGTACTGCGCCTCCCTTGGCACTCCGGGGAGTTCGAAGGCGTATTTGCGAGTACAAGCCTTGATTTTGTACATGCCGACATTCATCTTGGTCATGAGGTCATCCATCTCATTGTAAACGTCCATCATTTCGACGCTCTCGTCACTGTCCTCGCCATCACGCAGGCGATGCTCGCGCGGCAAGAAGTAAAGCTTTCTCAGAATGTTGTCGACCTTGACAAAGCAGCTGACATGTTCTCGTGTTTTCTTGTTCAATACTTTGCCGAAAAGACAGAGACTGCCGTTGATCTCGGTATAATCAGTCCAGAAGAAGTTTAGGCTGCCATCGGCCTCAATGGCGTCCTTGTGGTCGATCTTGCCGACACTGCGTATCTCTGAAGGATTACCAACGACATTGAGCTTCTCGGTCAGTTTGTTCCAAGACGATGAATCGACGTCGTCCACTGGCTTGACCGGTGAAGAGCTGGCTGGCGATGGATAAGGCTCTTCTTTGCGTAGCTTCTTGATAGGACGGGAGCTGGCCAGATTGACCGAGGCCGTTGTAACAGAAGCGGCGTGCGCAACCTCCATCGTTTCTTCGTCGTCGGAATCTCCTTTTTTGATTTCTTGCTTCAGCTGGGCTTTGCGTTGCGCTGCTTTAGCGGCGGGGGATGACGGGGCTGGGTCGCTCATTGGCACGTCAAAGGCAGGCATCAGCTCCTCATCCAGGGGCGGCATATATCCGTCATCGTCGCTGAGAGGAGCAGCAGATGGGGGCGAATGCAGCCGAGTGTCGAGTCGTTTTTGCTTCTTCCCGATAGGTTCTGGTGCAGGCGAGAGCGCCCTGGACTTGCGGCGCTCTCCTGAACGCCCCTGTTTCGAGATCCTCGGCGCAGGAGCCGGGATATTGCTGTCGACCTCACCGAGGAGGTTTGCCATGAAGTCGTCGTCGTCCTCGGTCTTGACGATCTATGTATCGCAGTGTTAGCTTGGTCTACTGTGCACAACTACGGGCATCGAGGCGCAGCGAACCTTTGGCTTTTGCTGAGGCTTGGTCGCATTCTTGGTAAAGTATTCGCTGATGTTCCGGTCGTTGGCATCTCGCTTGGCCTGTTCTGCTTGGCGGTTTGCTTTTTCTGGCACGAGTTAGCGGATAATGAAGACACGGAAAGGATTTAGATGCTCACTGGCTTTGCTTGGGCGGCCTCGCGTAGGCAGATCCTCAAGGTCGCTTTCAGAATCATACTGACGGACACGATCCCAATCTTCACGGCCGTCGTCGGCATAGCCCTCGCCATTGTCGTCGACAACGAAGTCATCCTGGTTCAAGCGGTCTCTGACAATCTTCTTGTAACCATCCTCGTCCACTTCGTCGTACAGGGCATTGACATCCTCTACTTCGTAGTTGTCAAAGGCCTTCTTGCCAGCTTTGCGAAGCGCCTTGAGCTCTGCGAGCTTGGCTCTGTGGTTAACCTTGGACATGACGGGCCGTAATCACTGATGCGGCCGTGACAGGAAAGTCGCAAGCATGCAACAGAGGCAGTGTCTGGAAACCCGGCAAAATGGCTGTCAAGCGGGTAAATAGACGGAACCACTGGTACACGGGCTTGTCGATGGGGAGGATGCAGAGGGGCGTGTGCACCACATTAAGAAACCACTTGAAGGGGCGCGTCCCTGGCTGGCGCGACGCGTTGGGGCGAGACGCGACGGAGAGAGGCCTGCTAAAGTGCAAGGTGCTCAATTGGGACTAGCGCATGGTTCCATCACGACCGACGTGTGGCTGCCGAATCTGGCACTTTGTTTTCCTTTGTAAAACCATCATCATCGTGCTTCCTGCTTCACCTGCCTCATGATTCTAGCGCCTGCTGCCAAAGCCCGGTCGGGGCTGTTGTTGCTGTAGGTACCGTCGTACGATGCAGCTTTCCCATCTCCCGCTCGACCCTGACCAGCGTAAACCTGGAAGCCGGCATCCGCTCGAATCTGCATCCTTCATCGTTCAGTCACAGCGGCTGCCCCCTGCTTAAGAACATTTCGTCTCTTGACCTCCCATTGCCAGTATCTCAAACCTTCATACATATCCGCCGGCATGTCTCTCTTCTTCAAAAAGCGTGACAAAGGCGACGCCTCCGACAAGAAAGACAGTGAGCGGTCGACTCCACCAGAGTCCACCACCCAAACTACCAGCTAGCGGCTGTGGAAATCTCGCCAACGTCCTTCTACTTCGACTGGTGGTTGCCTGGGCCCTGCACGGCCTGGCCATGACGGCCGGAAATGGTTTCGCAGCCTCCACTCGCCTCATGCCGAGCCCAGCAGCCAACCCAGCGCGGATGAGCCTTCGAATGATGATGGCCATGACGGCGCTCTGCCGTTGGCTGCCTCGGACGATGCTTCTCCAGGTATGAAGTGTTCCCCGGGTGTCTTCACTCTGACAGGTTACTGACCGGATATTAGTGCCTGTGCGCCAGTTTCGTCGTCGGAAAAGTCTAGGGGAGCTCGTCCAGGGCATCAAAATAAAGTATTCACGAGAAAAGATGACAAAGGACACGGACGCTGATTCGCGTAACCATAGCCAAACTGGAACAACCATGCCAGTTGCACCGTTGTCGGGCTCTCAGTCCTTGTTGCTTCCAAACGCATCGCAAAACCGCCACTCTCTCCCAGTTCCAGTCCCTGAGCGCTATACTTCCGCTTCCTACAGCAGTTCACACGTTTCGCCTGTGTCTTCCACACCCCCTCGGCTTGACGTCTTACATGACATAGTCTCAGACGACGTGCAGAAAGCATCTACTTTCCGTAATGGGCTTGAAAAGGCCGTCAACGATATCAATACCAAATATGGAGATTCCACCAAGCCATTCATTTCTTCCAACTCTCCACCAAATTCCATATCATTTCGAGACAAAAACACTTTTAGATACAGATATGCGGTACCAATCTATGGTGAAGAACCAACTCCTAATGCTCGGCCGGTCATCGGCGAGCTTTGGACTGCTCTCAAGTCTCAAGATGTGCCTCCGCAGCCATGTAAGCCACGCGAAGACATCTTGAGAGATGACAGCGACACCGCGTCTCCTTTCAACGACTCTCACAAAGTCGACGCCCACTGCAGCGACTATGAAACAACATCCACTGTCGGGGCAGGAACAACAATTGATGATGTCTTTACCCCCACCAGCGAGCCTGATGGCAGTGAACTTCAGGAGATGCTCTCCACTGGAACGACTGCTACTGTCGACCCAAATAAGGATAGCTCGCACTCGGTCACAGCCGCTGTGTCTGACAATGCTGAGCCGGAGCCCGATGTCAGCTCTCAAGACAAAACAGCTGTCGGCTGCACCGAAGCCGGGTCTCCGGTTGAGTCAGCTAGCGAAGATAGCCTGTATTCGCAGGAATCTAGCAGCACATATGCTTTACCACAGGGCACATCGCTTAACCAGAAGTTGCCAGTGGTTCAGGATATTACAGTCGATGAAGCCGACTTGGAAGCTACACCTCGTGCAAATAAGCCTAACCGAGGCAGAAACTCTTCGGCGCCTTCTGTGGCTGCTCTCGTGAGCAAATTTCGACAAATGCAACATGCTCCTGAACACGACCAGCAAGCAGATGACCCCCAAGAGCTAGACCAGGTGTCTGTAGACTCCAATTCGAGATTTATTCAGTCATATCGCCAGCGCTCAGAGGATGATGACGACGAGAATAGTCTGCTGGCGAACGTGAGCAGTGACGGTTCCGACGATTTGAGACCGAGAGTTGCGGTATACTGAGTGCCTGGGCAAGTTTGTCAGGATAGTAGTCGAATATGCACAGCCTTGATTGAGGTGGGGAGGTGGCGGCATTGGCCGGTTTGAGCCAGAAGGCTTGTTCTGCCAGTATGGTCACAATACGATGGGAGACACGCCGCGTATTTTTAGGCGGACACTTAGCATCAATTATGCTCGTGGCAATGCAGGATCAAAGTAGATTAATATACAAGTGCATCTATTAGCCGTTTCTTTATACTTTTGTACATGACGTGATGGTAATACATGGGTAAAGACCAGAGGCGAGTCGACTTTGCATGGCAACTATTTTTTATGTGCCATGAGAGTCGCCCAGAGTGATTCATCGCTCTGCTTAGAGCTGTCCGTTGTAGTAGTGTTTGCCTTGTCAGCAGGCTTGCTCACCGCAGCCGCTTCCGCATCGTTGACTGCGGACTTGATAGGAACGAAGCCGTCTTGTTGCTCATCTGCATGCGTTGTCGGTTCGGCCTTGCCGATGGACGGAGATACCCATCGGTCAATCACTGGCTTTTCGGCACCCCTCTCGCTCTGTCTGCTTTGCGTTTGCTTCCCATCCCACCTTTTGGCGCCCATCTTTTTCGTGTTCCACACGAAATCAGCGCCCGGCCGTGCCTTGCTCTTGTGCTTGGCCTCGTCGCGCACCGTGTCGTTGAGCTCTGGCATGTCAATCTCAAACACGGATCTTTTGTGCTTCTCCTCCAGCTCGGCCGCTTCTTCTCCCTGCTGGGGCTGCGACTGCTGTGCCTGCTCCGCCTCGCGCTTCCGCCGCGCCGCCGTCGCCTTTTCGTTGAGCTTGGGCTCGCGGAGCTCCCGATCGGCGAAGAAGGCGGTGACGCCCTTGTTGATCTTGGCCGAGGCGATGATCATGTCGCGGTTGCTGTTGCCGGGCAGCATCCGCTCCTCGACGACCTTGGAGAAGGCGCCGACCATCATGCGGCCGAGGGCGATGACTTCCTTTTGGTTCGTGTAGAGGATGCCTGCGGAGCCCGCGTCGGCGCCGGCGGGATCGCTCTTGAAGTACTTGTTGTAGAGGTCAATGTAGGGGTGCCAGAGCTCGGCGAGGGCGGTCGCGATTTGCCGGCCGTAGGCGGCCTTGGCGCCGACTTCGTCGCCGGTGCTGGCGCGCCCGCGAAAGGCGGCGTGGCTGACAAGCGCGACACGGAGGTAGAGGCGCATGGTGTGCATGTCGGGAGCGGGATTGAGGCGCGCCTGCATAGTGTGCAGGATGCGCGTGGCGTGCGTCATGACGTGCGGGTTGATGTTGTCGCGGACGCAGGCCTCCATGGCGATGCCGAATGAGCGCTCCTCGACCTCGATGCCCGTCTCGGGCAGCGTGGAGAGGATCTGCGCAGCCTGGGCGCTCGACTTGGACGACTTGAGCACGCCAATCATCCGTAGCCAGTTGTCGTTGTCGGGCACGAGCTTCTGGTCGTGGACGAGAAGGTTCCAGTACGGCGCGGCTGCACCCGTCTGTCGGCCCGTGAGGAGGGTTGTGAGGATAAGGGCGAGCGTGTTTTGGCCAGGCTTGACAAAGCCGCCTTTACGCTGGGAGCTCGGCACTACACCGCGTTCGGACGAGTCCTGGACAGTGTCTGATGAGGGCTTTGCGCCCTTGGTGACCAGGTTTGGTATGTTCATGGTCTGCTCGAGGAGATCCAACACCCGGAGCTTCTCTTTGCGGTCTTTGGAGAGGAGCTGCAGGCGACCCATTGTGCACACGAGTGGCTCGTCAAGCTTCAGTTTACCCTGCTGCCACTTTTCGAGGACCTCGACCCAGATCTTTTGGCCGCGGGAAATCATCTTGTCAATGTTGGCCTGCTTGGTTTCCTTGTCGAGGTCGTTGTACTCGCGCCACATGTACTGGCGCATGCCGTTGAAGATGACGCCGTACGTGGCGGCGGTCGGGGCCAGCCCGAGATCCTCCAGCTCACCCGCGACGAGGAAGAGCTGGTCAATATCGTAGGCGCGCGCACAGACGCTCAGCACGGCGTTGAGGTGGATTGTGTTGGGTTGTAACCGGCGGTCATTCTTCAGCTGGCTAAAGAGCTTGGTAGCTTCGGCGACGGCGTTTTTGGGGTGGTGCGAGTTGGCGAGGCCGCGGAACATGATGGTATAGGTCTGGGCGTTGGGAAATTGCGCGCGTTTCTTCATCTGTATTGAGAAGAGAACAATTGATCAGCGATATGCTTTAGAATTGAGTAGGGGATACGCAAGGTAGCGCTTGAAGAGCCGTCTCACATTGTTGAATGTAGTCACGGCCCTCTTTATTTGATGCTGCTTCAGCAGGTAGTCAATGAGGTGGTTCCAGGACACCACGGTGTCAAGGTTCTTGCTAGCGAGCTCGACCGTCTTCAGAGCATCGTCAAACTTGTCTTTGGCCAGCAAGTCCTCGATGTATTTGCCCAGGACCCACGGATCGTGAATGTACTCGAGCTGCTTCGCAACCGCCCTTGTGGACTGTTTCCGCTTCGTCTGGGCAGTTTCCGCCTCGGGTTCTGATACCGATGGGCCCGCGGAGGCAAACCGTCGTCCTGCCACAAAGCCGGCGGGCTGCATAACTCGCGACGCGCGCACTGTTGCCGTAGGCAGCACCCGGCGCAGGCAGGCCGCGGCACCGAGCACACGAGCAGACATTGCGGGAGGTCGGCTCGTCGTTACGGGCAGTGCATGGATGGCTGAAGTCAATTATCGAATTTCGACCGAAAAGACTGAAAAGTAGTTGAGAAGAGACCGGTTCGGCCAAATTTGAACAGCTATTTAGTGATTGAGAGTAGATGTCGAAAAGCCCCTAGAACTTTTTTTACCCGCCCGTCATACTGTCTGAGGCGGCGGCGGCGGCACGATAAGATAAGACGGTGCTACGGACAACGCGCCGCGCCCCCAAGGTGGCTGTTTTGCTTACCATTAGGCAAAGCGATTTAAAGAAACACCAGAGTCGAGCAATATATTTTTCTGCAAAGACATCAATTATTTGTTCTACCTCTCCTTCTCCTCTTTTTCGCTGCTCCGCAGTATTTCCGCCTTGACGATGGCTCCTGTTGCCAAGGAATTCGACAAGATCATCAAAGATGGTACTGCACCACCTCGGATCCAAACATCACGGCCCCTCGTCAACAACGGGCCAGCAAAAGGCTAACCAGCGTTCCAAACACAGGCCGCGAGCGCAAGAAGAATGAAGCTCTCGCCAGCAGAATCTTCTCCAAGGGCCGTCGCCAGAGCGCGCCGTCCAAGCTCAAGGCCGCCGCGGGACCATCCCTCGCAAGTCGCGTAGGCGTTCGCAAGGTACGAGCCGCCCTTTCATTCTACATGCACTCTTTCCCCGTGTCTGCCCAGGATCTAGCTACATTGTGCTGACCGATTGTGAAACCCAACAACACAGATCCCGCAGCG
This sequence comes from Akanthomyces dipterigenus, assembly GCA_030783385.1. NCBI lineage: Eukaryota > Fungi > Ascomycota > Sordariomycetes > Hypocreales > Cordycipitaceae > Akanthomyces > Akanthomyces dipterigenus. The sequence goes on along the minus strand of JARJRE010000221.1, from coordinate 135,884 downwards.
CGCCATCACCTCGGGCCGTCGAGCCAGCGTCCCCACCGCCGGCAACGTCAATGGCGAATGGACACACGATCTGCACCACACAGTCCGCGGCGGCGGCGCAGCTTCCACATCCCTCGGCGCGCGCGTGACGTTTCCCGGCAGCGGCCAGAGCATGTCCAAGCGAGCGGTGGCACGCAGGACCGCCGCGGCCGCCGAGGCCATGAACGTGGACATTGACACGACCAGCGTCAAGGGCCGAGGCAAGGGCAAGGCGGCCGCGGCCCGCAGCCAGGTCCATGTGCGTGGCGGTGGCGCGGCCTCGCAGCAGCAGCAGCAGGGCATTTCGATTCGCGGGCTCGCGGGCCCGTTTGCCATCATGGGGCAAAACTTTGCGCCGGGCACGACGCCGGCGGATGTCGAGAGCGCCATGACGCCGATTGGCGGCGAAATGGTCCGCTGCGAGCTCGTCAAGACGCAGCCGTTCCTTATGATGGAGATGGTGTTTGCGTCGAGGGAGGGCGCGGAGCGCGTCATTCAGACGTTCAACGACAAGACGGTATGCCTCTTTTCCTTCCTCTCCCTTGTCCCCTCCCCCGTAAACTCTGATCCGACTATGTTGTCTTTTGTCGGAGGCTAACACGATGAGTAATAACCAACAGGCCGACGGTCGTATCCTCAAAGTATACCCCAAAGTCGGCGGCTACCAGCCCAGCAGCAGCAGCAGCACAGGACAGCAACACCACCAAAATCCTTCCCGAGGCCAGCAGCAGCAGCAGCAGCAGCAGCAGCGTCATGAACAAGTCGTAGATGGCACCATGGGCTTCCCCGGCGGCGACGTGATGCAGAGCGTCTCCGGCAACGGCAAGAAGAGCGGCGACTTGTTCAGCGACCGGATGATTTCTGGAAAGCGCGGCGGCCGCGGCGGTCGTCGCGGAGGACGCATCTGAGCAAAGAAAGCACCCGTCTCTTGTTCCCTCTGGGCAAAGATGCGGCTGGGTGTTGGAAGTCGTAGACTGGGGCCAATATAGTTGGGAGAGATTATGTGATTTTTTTTTACATGCTGTTGGCGCAAAGGATTTGATTCATCTTGGTAAACATTCATGGGATTTTGGCGTTGTATTGGTCAGAGCGAACAAATTGAAACCTGTCGCAGTAGAGCAGAGCAGAGCCAAATCAAAGCTAATTATAAAAGTGTCATCGTCTGGGCACACAGTCCTGCACATTCAGGACTCGACACGCCGTACCACAGTCACAGGGTGGCATTTGCGAAGCGTTTCACTCTCTCCCGTTGCGACAAAGGTATGCTATACGCTATGAAAGCCTGTCATCGGCATGTTTTGCTCGATACAAATACAAAAGAAAATGAATTTAAAGCCCTCAGAAGAAAACAAGGTATTTCTCTCCCCTCATGAGTCCGTCTTGTACCTTCATTCTGTAACAGAACCCAGTCACCCATCATGACGAACCAGCATATGCCTTCATGTCCATAACCCGTTTTAACCACGTATCTCTCAAGTTGCCGCATAAAAGAAACACACTGACGGGGAAAGGGGGGTCTTCAAAGAAATGTACAGGTTCTTAATGGAATTGTGCAGATAGGCGCAAAGTCTCACGCATCGCCGACGCTCATCGGAGTTGCTTCGACTTACTCGGGGCTGTCTATTTGCATCCGCCAAACAGCGAAAAGCAAGCCAAGTGAACCATGTGTACGCGTCGAATTCTACACAGTCGTCGCATTACCTCGCAGAACATCGCAGAAGCGACTTGAAGTTTCGTTTCTGCTCTCGAAACGCACTGTGCCTCTTCATTCGACTGTAGCCAGAGAGGCACTAGCCAGAGCCCTTCCGCGAGATGGTCACACAGCTCACAATCTTGAGCGAATATCAGCCTGGAAGACCTGGTATAAGTCTCGGCTTGTATCCAAAGATTCGACGTCCGAGGATATTCGAGGTCGGCCATCGCCGTATTTAAAGATGTGCATAGTCTCCCTTGTTCTAACATGGACAGGGTAATCATTGCCACGGGTTCTGGCCACCAGTGTAGCCTTCTTCCAGGGTCCGTTCTTCCAGATTGCGAATAAAGTCGCGGTTGCTTCGCCCTTGCTGCGCGCGACTACCGCGACGACCGGTGCGGGGAGCGTTATCGGCGCCGGGCATCATCTCACCAGGTGGAGGGTAGTAGGCAGGACTTGGCTGCAAACGAATCGGTTGCGTAGGGTCAAGATGGCTGGCAACACGCTGGATTGCAGCAGGGATACCGCTCTGCTGCTGTTCCATGGTGGAAGCGCGCTGCCTGTTGGCTCGCATGCCTCCTTGGGGGTACATATTTTGCTGCGGAACATTCCCATAAGGTCCTGGAGCCAGCTGCTGAGGCTGAAGAGGTTGCTGAATAACCATCGGGTTGTACTGAGGCCCCTGCGGCACATAAGGCGGGGCGACGTTGCCGTGTGCAGCAGGTCCCGGGGCATACATTGGGTTGTTTCCATACATCGGGGCTTGCTGGTGACCGGCTTGAGCGTAATTGCCAGGCGGCATGTTGGCGTAGGCTGATCCTTGAGCGACCGAGTTGGCCTGAGCCTGAGCCTGGGCCTGGGCCTGGGCCTGGGCCTGAGCCTGAGCCGCCTGCGCACGTTGTTTGCTGAGAGCCTCAGCTTGTTGTTGTTGGTGTGTTCCTGGTGCTGGCGATCTGTTCAGAGAACTAGACTTGAGGTTCATCGGCGGCACGAATGGACCGGTGTACTTTTGCTGCGTAATGAAAGGGTGTAGCTTGGCCTGCTGCGGTGACCATCGCTCGAGGGGGTTTATGCTGAGCAAGCCTCGGACAAAATCGATAAAGGCAATTCGGTTATTCATTTCTGGTCGTGTCAGTTTCACAGCAGGGTACTGTCAAATATCTGGCAAACTCACCTCGATCGATTTCGCTCTGTTTCATGTTCTTTCTCGGCATCGGGTAGGACTTGATGATCTCCGGGAGGGTGCTCGCTTGGAAATACTTCTTGCTAGGTTGTTCCTTAGTGTTGCGTTCCCGAGCATACTGTTCCATGCTCTTCAGCTGATAGGTGCGACGGCCATATTCATCTTGGCGCTTCTCAAAAAAGTCACCAGACTGTTTGCCCATTTCCAACATCCAGCCAGGAGGGTTGCCGAGCATCTCCACAATGCGGGAGACTTGGTTATACTCGGAAGAGCCGGGAAACAACGGCAGGCCAAGGAAAAGCTCAACCAAAATGCAGCCCAAAGACCATATGTCGATGGCTGACGAGTATGGCAGTCCGAGCAGGACCTCGGGGCAACGATAGAATCTCGATTGAATATATGTGTAGACCGTCTGACGTTCGTCGCAGGCGGAACCAAAGTCAATAATCTTGATTATTGGGCTTTCCAGATTCTTGAGCAAAATGTTCTCGGGTTTCAAGTCGCAATGAATGAGTCGGGCCTTGTTGAGGAGGGCAAGACCGTTGAGCAGCTGCTGGGCAAAGACTCTAACCAAAGTCGTGCTGAGACCACGGAATTGATTCTGCTTGATGAGTTCATACAAGTTGACGCTGAGCAGTTCAAAGACGAGGCAAAGATGCTGGCGATGGATAAAAGTATCCTTGAGTCGCAAAAGGTGATGATCGTCATTTTTGTCGAGCTTGGTGTTGAGCTGCGGGGCCAATTAGCTTCACGATTAAACCCAAGGTCAAGAGTAGCGTACCAGATCCAAAACGGATACTTCCATCATGCTCTGGTTAAAGTAGGCTGTTCTGTTCTTGATGACCTTGACGGCTACGACTTCTTGGGTCTTGAGGTTCTGGCATTTTACGACCTGCCCAAAAGTTCCTTGCCCGAGAACATCGAGAATGAGATAGCGGTTCCTGAAAAGAGGTTAGAAAATGAGACGACGACCAAGAGGAAAAGTAGATGCAAACGTACTTGTGCCCAGCTTCCTCGGAGCCCAGAATATCGTTGACGTATAGAATGTAATCGCTGTCCTCGTTGTCATAGCCATCGTTCTTGGAACCCTTGCTCGGCTTGGTCAACACTCGACGGGGGTTTCGTGATGTTTCGTACTTGAAGCTCGGGTTGCAGATTCGGTAGGTAGCAGGCAGATGGGCTGTTAGAGCTTGAAGAGGCTATGACTAGATTTAGCATTACCATTGTCTCGAAGTGCGTTGTATGCTGAAACATACGCTGATAAAGCCACCTTCGGGGTTCGCCCGTCGGAAGGCTGGCTGGCGATTGTTCTTTGGCTGTAGATCCGAGACGGCGTGCAGCTTGCGAAATTCAGGGACGCGTTTGACTGTCGGGGCATTGGGTCGCTGCGGTGATTTGGAGTTGAAAGTGCCGTCGAGATGCGCGACCGTTGCGGAGGGGTAGCCATCGGTGCCGCTAGGACCGTAAGGCGACATGGGAGGAAGCTGCGAATTTGACGGACGACCAGCGTAGTAGGGGCTCTGGGGATATTCAGATGCGCCTGCAGGAGACTGCGTTTGGGATGGCGGGCCAGAAAACTGGCTCTGCTTGGCGGCGCCGTACGGCGAGGTGGGCGAGAGCGTCTCCATTGGCGAGTAGCGTTGAGCGGCCGAGGACGGCTGCTCGTGAGGGGAGTGCAAGGCGGCGGCACGACCACCGGACATGTGCGACTGGTGATGAGGCCTCATGGCGTACTTGATGCCGGCATGGGAGTCGATGGCGTCGCGCATAGCAACGTCGCCATTTCCGTCGCGAGGCTGACCAGCGCCCATGGGGGAGACAACTGGATTCCCGTGATGAACAGCTGGAGCAGCAGCAACGGCGGCGGGGATGGCGCCGGCGGGATGATACTGGTCGTAAGAGTAGCCAGCAGGCGGCTGGTGCTGACCAGCAGAGGGCGGAGACATCTGCGCAGTGCCATTATGACGGCGCGAGGAAGCCCCGGCCGGGTCGTGATACTGCTGCCAGTTGGGATCCATTGCTCGGGCTCGGTGGGACAATGGCTGGCGACCGAAGCGGTTGGGGCGTAGTTCGGAAGTCAATGGAGCATTCGCGAGCTCGCTCTAGGGCTACTCTGCTGCGGTTGGGTGTTGTCCGGCTTCGCAGGTTGGTGTTGTGTGTGTGTGTATGGGCGTTGGCGTGGGCGGTTGTGTTGACCTTGGAGCCCAGCCAGCCAGACAGCGAAGCCACGCACCGAGCAACAGGCTAGGTAGGTTTCCCTCCAGCTGCCGAACGGGATAGCGAGAAAGGAAAAGCAGGGCCGGTGGGTAGCGTGGTGCGGCGCATGCACGGTTGAGCAGCGACTCGGGGGGAAAAAGACGGACTAGGAAGAAAGAAACAAAGCCGTCGGCAAGGGCCTGCCTGGGAGGATGGTTTGGAGAGAAGGGAAGACGACAGAGAGAAGCTGGGGGCGAAAGCTGTATAATGGCGCGCGTCAAAAGGCGGCGTGGGGTTGTGTTGGTGAGTTGCGGTGGTGCTATCTGAGCGAGGTACATGTGATGACAGCGGCCGGCGGTGGCTGGCCAAGGTACCTCGACACCATGGCAGTTGCGACGAAGACGGGCTGGAGCTCTGGCGCCCGCCTTTTTTGGGGCTGTCAAGACTCAGAAGCGGTGGTGGGCCAGGTACTGAAGGCGGAGGCTGCGTGCAGCGTTTCACGGCCACGTCTTTTGAATTGTTGAATGAGAACCTGTCATGGCACGAATACTCGTCGACTTGGTTCTTCGCTGCTTGGTTCTTTTTTACTCCGCATTTTTTCTTTCAACCTGCTATGTCCCGTCGACGACTGGGAATGTTCTTCAACTTCAGCTTCTGTGGCCTGCATTCGGGTTAGTGGTTCACCGGTTACCACCTGTGGATGCCCCATTCTTGCAGCATCCACAGCACTGATGACAGCCGGCTTGCTTGGTGCAGCCGCCCACGGCTTCTCTATTTTGGGCAGAGAGGGGCCTCGTTCCAGGGCTCCATCCACCGCTGAGCATCAAAGCAGGTGGCCGCTAACTAGCGCTGCTGTTCCTTCCCCCGCCACCGAGCCCACCGGGCCGCTGCCTGCCCAACCTGCTGACACCAGTGGTACTCCCCCCAGCGCGAGGATAGAAGCACCTCCAGTCGGAGAGTCCTGGTTGCAATGCGAAAATGGGCTGGTCCAACTCTCGCGATATATTTGAGGATTTTTTTGCAACACTCGCACTCATTTAATGGGCTACTGAAGCGTTGATGCCACGGCAAGCGACAATACCTGACGGCTGCCCAATCACGACCAGGGCCAAGGAGGGGGGCTGCTGCTTCGACTTGGCCTTCCTGGGCGACGTTACACTATTGTCCTCTGAATAACCGCACCTGTGTGCTCTGAAGATGTTGACAGTAATTAAAACGTCAATCGTGCACATTTGTACACCTTAACTAGCCGTTGCCCGGGATCCCGGCCTGTCGCGCTCCCTACCGCTTACATGACCGACTGGGCACGACCAGGCTACCCTCATACAAAGACTGCAAGCCCATTGCGCCTCAGAGACGCCTCGCCATCGTGGTTCGGGCAGCGGGTCATCTCATGTCATGAAAATTACTTTTGAACAGTGACCGACAAGAATTGTAAATAGAGTAGGAACACTCGACTTCGTACATGCTTTCCGCCCTTTGAATCGCTCACAAGGCGCTGGGCTACTAGCACGGACGTCTTGGCGGAAAAGGCAAAATAAGTCTTCAGTCTTTTCCTGCACAGGACTACGTCGCACGCTGTGATACAGATGTACAATCATGACAGTGGCCGCCATCCTCCAGAAAGCTTTTATCACCTAGTTTGGGTTCACAGAAAAGCTACCCAAGGCACAGCGCAAGCGGCAGCTATTTTGATCGATCACAACCAAACCTAAATCAAATATCCTCGTCGCAGCGCACCAGAGTACCAGTTTGCTCTGGAAACCCAGTCAGTGGATGTATTGCAACATGACTGCATATATTCGCCAGGAAGTTCACTATATGACCCTGCCATGCTGGGCGCTCCATCTCTCGAACATTATAGCGAACCATCCTGTGGAATCATGAAACAGGTAAATTCCATAGTCTTCACTGCCACCGTAAAAAGAAGCTGACTTGTACACTTCAAGACAAGCTGCTGTGTCATGCAAAATAATTTTCACCATGCAAATCTCGTAAAAGGGTATCCAGGACGGCCATCAAAAAGAGAATAATGCTAGTGAGGGGGGGGGGCAAAACTTTTTACCAGCTTCTGATCTCAACTGCTCGGGAAAGTTGAGTGAACAAGAGGAAATCAAAAATCTGACCATATACGCTACGGTAGCCACTTCAAAAAAGTCAACATCGAGACGAAGAAGAGAGTATAAAAGTAGAGAAGCGAGACGAAATAAACAAACGAGACCAAGACGCACAAGCTCCCGAAAGAAGGAGAGAGATTGGATGAGTATGGAGAAATAAGAGAGGAGAGCGAACAAACAAAAAAGGCATTCAACGTCCAAAGAAAACCATCATGACCTCCGCTGCACGCTTTGTGAGAGTAGAAATGTGAGAAACAGGATATCAGAAATGGAAAACAGGAAGAAAAGAATCGCATCACAACCTATACTCCCACTGTTTGTGCACTGACTGTGATGTTTGCTTACCGCACAAGTCCTCACTGAAAGCTTGTAACGTTTTGATCCAAATCTTAGGACTGATAGCCCGCAAACTGGCCGGGAGGAGGCTGCGTCCACTGGCCACCATTGGGGTGTTGGCCCCGACCGTAGCCACCAGCGCTCTGGGGAGGCGCACTGTAGCCCATGGGAGAGCCAGCAAAGCCACCAGGAGAGCCAGTCTGAGCAGTCGTGTAGTTTCCCGGTTGACCACCGTACTGAGCTGCGGAGAGACTTGTATCAGTATTGTGCTCCTGTATTCCGTCTTAGAATAACTCACCACCATACTGAGGGTAATAGGAGCCGTTGAAACAGGGTCCTTGGGCGCTCTGAGGGCTGTAGGGTTGAGCAAGGTCAAATCCCTGGCTGGGAGTCTTGTCCTTGCCCCACTGAACACATGTTAGCAACGTCAGCAAAATGAGGAGGCTTTCTGGGGCAGTTCTCAGCTTACGCTGCACTTGAGCGGCCGTCCATTGACGTTGTACCCATTCATTTGGCAAATAGACAGAGAGGCGTTCTCGTGAGTATCCATCTTGATGAAGGCAAAGCCACGGTCAGCCTGGAAGCGAGACTCGACAACGAAGCCAAAGTTCTGGAACAGCGGGACCACGTCGTTGGGGGTCGTGTAAGGTGTCAGATTGCCAACATAGACGGTGGTCTGCCAGTTAGGCGTCTGAGCCAGAATGACGTCGTAACTACCAACACCATGAGTAGGGAACTGGTGATGACCAAAGGGGGTGGTGGGCGTCAGGCCCATAGCCTGCATCGCCTGCTGCTGAGCCATGGATGGCTGTCCTTTTTGGTTGGCCCAGTTGCAACGAATGGCACGAGAGCCGAGCCACTCGCCGTCCATGGAGCTCAAGGCCTTTTCAGCCTCGGGGCGATCACGGAACGCAACGAAACCATAGCCACGGGAGCGGCCTGTCTTCATGTCCCACATGACACGGGCCTCGGAAACGGAACCAAACGCGGAGAAGGCCTGGGTGAGAATCTCATCGTTGACTTCATTGGAAAGATCACCGACAAAAATGTGGAAGTGACCAGAGGTATCCTCTTTGCCAGAGGTGTTTGACTGATAGGCCCAGTTGACACGAATTTCCTATAACATATTAGACGCGCTTTGCGTTACACGTTGGGATCTCTTCGCTTTAACATACCGATTGGTGGACTCGGCGTCCGTTCAGGGTCTGCATAGCACGCTCAGCCGCACCAGGGTCATCGTACTCGACGAATCCGTAGTTGAAGCCCTTAGCCTGTTAGTCAAACGGTTAGCACAAGGCATCGCCGATGTCGAGATGGTGTACTTTACATTCTTGTCGGGGATAATCTTGACATTCTGGACATGACCAGTAGTCTCGAAAATCTGGCGCAGGACATCCTCGGTCACTCGCTGGTCAAGACCACCGACGTACAGAGCGCGCTTGTTAGGCTCGGGAGCAGCTCGTCGGAATCCGCCAGGGCTCGTGGGCGACATGACACCACCGTTCTCACCCATGGGGGAGGTCATGGCAGTCGGAATGGGATTGTTGTTGGCAGGAATATGCAGAGGCGGAGGCGCCATGGCATTGCCAGAGCCATTCTGGGGAGGCGCCGCGGCGGGGGGTGCATTGCCGGAATGATCAGCCATGTTTGCGACGGATATTAATTAGTCGAGATATTTGAAATCGCAGACGGGATGGAAAGGCGACAAGAATCGATGCTGTTGAAGGGACGGCAAGATTGACGGTGCAGCAGCAGCCAAGTTGGGCGTCTAATGTCTAATAAAATATCGGTGACAGGAGAGGGGCACACCAGTGTAGGGACGAGATATCAATGCCCAACGCAGGGGAAGAGAGTTGCAGAACCGCAAAGGGAAGCAAAGTCGCTAGCACAAGAAGGAAACAATGCGAAGGCGAAAAGAGTCCCGAGCTGATTTGCAGGCCGAATCTCCCGAAAAGGGGGGCGAGGACAGAAAGAGTTGAGTAAGTCGGGGGGGTGTGCGTGATGCTGTGAAGCAGGCGGTCGAGGGACGAGGAGAAATTGATAGAAGCCAGACGCAAGGAAACGATACAGGAAAGGCGCAAGCCGGGCAGCCAAGGATCCCGAGAAACCTCAAAGACTGATCCCAGAGGACGTTGGACCAAACACACGCTGCTCGAAAGAGGAAAAAGTCAATTTCTTTTGGGGGTGACTGGTGATGTGACGGGGTATGTAGAAGCAAGCCAGACAGCAAAGCGGGAGAATAGGTAATAATTAAAGGACGCCCCGAAGAAGCTAGTGTTATTTCCACGGTGGAGAGTCCAAATATGCTTCTGCGGGCGGGCGCTGGCACGGCTGGGCGAGATGTGGCAAGTGCCGAGCTGAGCCACGTTTAGTCAGCCAGTTCCTTAGATCAGGGGCCTGGTTGTTCCTGGATAAGGCTGCACATGAGCATGCATGCGCCAGAGTATTTGCATCTCATTACCTGACAAAATGGCGGAAAGGCTTTGGATAATTTTGCTTGTTAGCTTTTGACCAATCAACTACCGTGATGCCAGATCAAATTGTGTATTTCGAGATCATCGCCATGCGGTACTACGCTAGTTCGGTATTCTGCATACTTCACTTTAAGCCCTGCGGGGAAAGGCTCAAGTGTCACCGGCCTCGTGCATCAATGAAAGCCCGCTCCTCAGAAATAGAGTAGTCGTTTGGTTTGCACATTCTTAAGCCAGCCTTGTGCTGCGCACTGCACTACAAGCTGTTGCTGCTGCACACCCGATGTAGGCCCGTCAACGGTCATAAAATCGGTCAATGAGGAGCGCGGCAAGAAACACTTGCAAGGAAGGGATTGGACGAGGCAATTGGAGCATCAATAAGGCCGAAAGCGAAATTAGTAAAAAAGAACAAGGCGAAGATATCGTCAATCGCAGTGGCTATCGAGAATCAAGGGTGCCAAGCGTCATGAGGCTTCAAGAGCTCCCCAGAGAAATGGTTCATTGCCTTCTACTGTGGCGCAGGGCTACATGAAAGGGCATCATCACTGACAGCAGCTGGATCGTCAAGTTACCTTGTCGGCTCGTGGCTGTGAATATTGTAGACTCTATGTGGGTGCCTTTTTTCTCTTTTGTAAGTAAGTCACAATTATCAAAGGTTTAACAGTGGCTTGATGGCCCTCCTTGTTGTCTCTACACTACATCTTGCACATTTGCTTGTATTTGCAATTCTTCTCTGCAAATTTGTATTTCTCTTAACCTGGTATTCCTCCTAGCCTTGGTATTCCTCTTCCCCTCTTAATCTCTTTGCAAAACCCCCTTTCTCGCTCAATTTCTTTCTGCCCCAGCCACCTGGTGCATGCTTCGATATCCCCGTGGTAGGGTGGGTTCGCGCCGTAACGAGCGCTGCAAGGCTGCGTGGCGGCGGCAGCGAAGCCACCAATGGCGCTTTTTGTGGTGGTGCTGGGTAAAAAGCGGCGAACAGTTTTTGCACCCGCGTGCGTGTGTACCTCCTCAGGCTCCTCCACCAGGGACGCATGGCTTGTACATCGTGTCGCTGCCACTCCCGATTTTGGCGCCTTCGATAGCCTGTGCTCGCATCAAGGCTGGACGCGAGGTACCTCCTACCCACACAGAGTCAGCGCACCTTTTTTTTCAACACTTGACAACGGCTCTCCCTAACTTTTGCCCTCAGCCACCATTCAAACTCATTTCTACTCTTTTCCCAATTTCCTGTATTGTACGATTGTTCACGTCTCTTGCAACGCCTACCATGACTTTTTGGCCCTAATCGCCTTCTTCTTTTCCCCTTTCTCCTCCGACGTCTACCCATTGCGCTCTCCTGTCGATCGTTTCAGCGGGCCGTTAGCCTCAGTCTCCTTCTTAGCTGGCACTTGATTACCAGTACGGCGACGTCGACCGACGCCACATCTTGACCAACACGACGAAACTCGCTCATCCCGCTTTCGCACGGCCAGCATCCAGCCTGCGCCGCCGCTGCCCTGCGCAATGGAAAAGTTCCCCGAATTGGATACGTCGCTAGGCGTGCGCTCGCCCAGTCCCTACAAGTCGCCGTCGGGATACTCGAATGGGAGCGCATCGCTTTCAGATCGTGGTGCCGCCTTTTCTTCTTCCAAAAAGGAAAACGGGCACCACCTCCCTCCGCCTGGCCTGGGCATCTGGAATACCAACAACAATCACAATGGCGCCGCCCGCGGCCATGCGCGGCAAAAGAGTCTGAGTGACGCGTTTCGCACGATTCGCACTAGGAATGGCAGCCTCAGCCAAAACGCTCACGAGATTGCCGATGCGCTCAAGGCGCCCGTATCACCCAAGCTGATTGTACGATGATCGCGATCATTTCCTGCTAGGCTCCCTGCTAATTGATGTGCAGATTCTCTGCGTAATGTGGTACATGTCATCCGCCCTCACCAACACATCTTCGAAATCGATCCTCAACGCCTTCAATATGCCTGCGACGCTCACCCTGGTGCAGTTCGCGTTTGTCTCGACACTCTGCATAGCCATGGCGTGGCTCGCGACCATCTTCCCCGTTCTCCGCGAAAAGATTACCGCTCTCCAACATCCCATTCGACCGCCGACGCGCGACGTTATCATGACAACCCTGCCGCTCGCGGCATTTCAGATCTTTGGCCATCTTCTCAGCTCGAGCGCCACGTCGCGCATTCCTGTGTCGCTCGTCCACACAATCAAGGGCCTGTCGCCTCTATTCACGGTCCTGGCCTATCGATTCATCTACAACATTCGCTATCCGCAGGCGACCTACCTCTCTCTCATACCCTTGACGCTTGGCGTCATGCTGGCCTGCTCCGGAAAGCATGGATTCGGGGGACAGCTGCTTGGTGTATTTCAAGCGTTCCTTGCTGCCATTATTTTCGTCACGCAAAACATTTTCTCCAAAAAGTTGTTCAACGAGGCAGCCAAGCTCGAGAGCGGTGCGGTTGGTGCCAATTCCAAGAAGCTGGACAAGCTCAACCTGCTGTGCTACTCGTCTGGCATGGCCTTTGTGCTCACCTTGCCGATCTGGTTCTTTGCCGAGGGTCTCACTCTGATGGGCGACGTTCTCCAAGACGGCGCGGTCGAGCTGAGCAACAAGCCCAACGCCTTTGACCACGGTCGCCTGACGGTCGAGTTCATCTTCAACGGCGTCTTCCACTTTGGCCAAAACATACTCGCGTTTGTCCTCCTCTCGATGGTGTCGCCCGTCACCTACTCCGTGGCCAGCCTGCTGAAGCGTGTTTTTGTCATTGTCCTCGCCATCCTCTGGTTCCGCAGCCCCATGAGCCCGGTGCAGGGTCTTGGCATTGCGCTGACCATTTTTGGTCTCTATCTGTACGACCGCACGAGCGAGAGCAATAAAGCCGACCGCAAGGCCCAGGCCATGACGCAGTCCCGCGCCGGAACGCCGCTGCTCCCCATCAACGAGGTCGCAGGCCGTAGCCGGAACGGCTTCACGCCCGCCCCATCCCGCCCCATTTCGCAAGGTTATGGATACTTTGGCCCAAGTGCTGGCGACTCCAAGAGATCCGATGACTGAAGCAATGAGGCTTGTGATGCTTTTTTTTTCTTCTTTTGCTTCCAATTCTTCATCCGAGCGTTAACAGACAACGGGCTTGCGCTGCTCACTTTTGAAATATTCTTCTCCCCGAGCCGTTTTGCTTTCTCATGCTGTGTCGTTCAATATTGGGCGTTTGTGTCAGATGGGTGCCCTTTTAGCGAACGGCATGGGCACGGGTTATGTATTCTTCTTGAAAAGACCTTGCGCCGGCGTTTTACGGCATAGTCATCCACGCGCATCATGAAGCTTGGATGGCGTATTGAGCGCCATCAACTCCATATATAGACAACAGATAGAAAAAAGACCACATGAAAAACGTCTTTTGTGCGGCTCCGACCCATGTATTTAATAGAAAAAATGCAGGTTTATGGATCGTTTCCTCCTTGCATCAATTGTTTGGTCATTATAACAGTGCCGCTTCTCTACTATATTACAATGGCCGCAGTTTCGTGTTTTTTTGTACATAGCATCTCTGCAGCCTCTCTACTCAATCAGCCACTCTTCAACCTCGACGCCAATGCTCCGTCCTATACCGCGAATGGCCTCCCAGCCCACGTTGATGCGCCACTTGCCCGAGCGGTCCATCATGTCGCCGGCGCCGACGCGCACCAGGAGCCGCAGGCTGACGAGCGTCGCGAGCGCCATGCCCACGTCGCCGTCCACGCCGGCGGCGCCCACGGGCCGCCCGTCGTCGATCCACTCGGCGCGCGTCGCGGCAAAGATGGCCATCATGCGCTCGAGCACAAACGCGTGCGAGCCGAGGAGCTTGCGCGCAATCTTGCGGTGCTTGCTCCGTCCGGGGCCGCCGCGCGATGCCGTCCCGCCGCCGCCCCGTCGCCGTTTTCGGCCGTGGTAAAAGGTGGAAAAGAGCGTGAGGTCGTGCTTGGCAGGGTTGTGCGACGCGAGGTAGGCCGCGAGGAGGAGCAGGCGCGCTATCGTGGGCAGCAGGGACGTGAGCTCGGCGACGTTGCTGGGTTTGGCCTTGGTCGATGCAGATGCGACAGTGTTGGCAGGTAACACGGCGGCGGCGGCGGCGGCGGCGGCGCTAGGTCGGACGGCGACTATGCTGGGGTTGAGGAGGGATTCGTCCTGGAAGTGCACGCGCGCGGCCACGAGCAGCTTGGAAAATTCCTTGGGCGCGTGCGTCCGCGCAACGATGGGGGCGGTGAACCGCGGCCACAGCGCGTGGCAGCAGTCTCTAAACGAGGGCAGCGTGCGCGAGGCGGCTCGTATCAGGGCATCGTGCACGGCGGCGCAGAACCTCGTCCACAGGTCGCTCGTTTCCTGCTGCGTCGTGCCCTTGACGGGCGCGGGTGGCGAGAGCGCGAGGACGCGCACGTATTCTTGCTTCGTATATGGGGGAAAGTGTAGATGGGCTGCGCCTGGCGAGCGCAAGAAGCCCGCGGGCGGCGATGTGACTATGAAAATGCACGTAAGGCACGGTACCTTGCAAGCTTCGTCAGCATACTCGTCTTGCATCAGCCATGCCCTAGCCACTGTGACTTGTGTTTACCATTTCGGAGAGCCGCGCCAGCGCAGGGAGCAGCGTTGCCGGCGCATCGCGCTGTCTGTCGATCGAATTGAGCACGAGAGCAAACCGCCACTGGGGATCATCGCGGCCCTTGTCCTGCAGCATCTCGCCGAGCGCGGCGGCGAGCTGCGCCATGGTCTCGCAGCGCTTCGGCGCCAGCTCGTGCGCCTGCAGCGCGGCCGCCACGGCGCTCACGACGCGCTCGTAGAGGTGCCGCACCGTGATGCACTGCGCGGCATCGACGCGGGCGTGGCTGAGGCGCACCGGCGGCGCGTCGGTCGGGGGGTCTGGGTTCGGTTCGCAGAGCCGGTCGACAAGGGCGGCCGTCACGCTGGATTTTCCCGTAGCCTCGGCACCATGGACAACGAGATTTCGGCAGGGGATCGCCCCGGGCTATATGCAAAAAGGTTCTTGTGTGAGCGACTGTTTCTGTGCAGATTGGGGACAACTGGGAGGGCGATGGAGCTTTAGGGTGGCTGGCATACGTTGATCAGGCTCGCCAGAGACCGTATTTGATGCTCGCGACACGGGAACCGCTGAAGTATTGGCGCCAATAGAGACTCTTCTGGCAGCTTGAAGGGTGACTCCATTCTTCACAGCGCTCTAGTGGCTCATGAGAAGCTCCGAAAGCGGTCGCGTTGCGGGTTGGAGATGGTTGTAGTTCACGCGGCCCCAGTTAAGTCTTAAAGTGTTAGTCGCGTTGGACGCGTTGGACATACGTACAAGTTACCATGAGCAGTACATCATTTGTACAAGCCAACTAAAAACATGTTCTAACAACAAATCCAAAGCAAAATGTTCTGTGGCTTGTGGCTAGAAGCCCCGGCACTGATGAATGTATACATTTGATGAGCCTCGCCAGCAACTGGCGGGCAAGGTTTTAATATCCGTTCTACTCATCCATTGAAAAGCATTGTAATTACCAATGCTATATTTGTTATTTAAAAACCATGCCGCTGAAATCACCCAAACGCCCTCGCAATGCACATTCAAAACATCATTGTTTCAGCCCACTGCCCGACCACTGAATCATCCTTTCCATCCAGCTTTTTCTTCCACTGCAGCCACTCTGTGAGCTGCGCTACTGCGTCGCCAACGAGCGCGGCAGCATCCCATCTGGCTCTCAAGACACCCTGCAGATTGCCTCTGCTACGTGGCTTTCCTGGCGTCTGAATGGAGATGCGTCCGTCCAGCTCGTACCAATTGCGATCAATATCTTGCTTGATATTGTCGGCGAAGCCTCTCACATCCCCATCTGCCATGCTTCGATATGAAGCACCACCTGCTGGCACAGCGGCGAAAATCTCACCAAATCGCATCTGAGGGCTCCAGTTCCCTGCTTGGCCAAGCGCATCTCTGCTAGATGTGACATGTTGGCTCAGCGTCCTGATAAGCTCGATAATGTCGCACCACGTCCCAGTCGACCCCTCCTCATTCAAGGCATACTCGTAAAGAGAAGGCCAAAGCAAGTTGAACACTGCAAAGATGCTTCGCAGAGCGTGTAGCCTCGCAGCTGTGATAGGTACTTGCTCTGAAGCCCAACCATCGACTCTATTCATGATAGCTTGTCCAACAGCCATAACTCCCGCGAGGTCTGCTTCAGCAAAATTGTGCGTCGTGGTAACGTGTTTGAGTCTATTTCGAATCGCCCATACGTATAGATCCAAGAGGGGATACGCAATCTCCTTCCCAGCAGTCGCCTCAATGATGGCAGGGAGCATCTTTCCAACAATAAACTGCGTCATGCCACGGTCTTGACTCATTCCCTTGCGTAGCATCTTCTTCTCTTCCTTGAGGCTATCAGAAATCAAAGCCATCTTGAAATTATTGAACAAGAAGAAGAAGACTTGTTGCACCACCTTTGTGTCGCCTTCGCGAAGACGCAACCCATATGACACCATGGCAGCAACTTGCAGTTGAGGATCTTCAGTGGACGGGGAATAGTCCTTGCTGATTTGATAATAGAAGCTGTCAAGGGTGCAAATCTCGGAACCGTGGGTTCGGATGAGAGAGATGATCTGTCGGGCAAACGCGACGTAGGCGACATGGGTCACCGGTTGCGAGGATGTCGCCTTCAAATCCTCCTTCATTTGCTCCATGACAAGTTTCAGCGCCTTGGAGTGCTCCGCAATTAAGATGCGCTTCAGACTTGGGCCGGCATCGCGTATCGAGCTGCGCATGGTAGATATCGCGAATTCGAACAGCGCGCTGTTGGATTCGTATGTTGAGGAGTTTGTGAGACCAGTGTCGGTTGATGGGAGAAAATATTCCCCTCGTTGGCGCAGTACATCAGCCAGTTGATTCTCATACTTCAACAGGCCGCAAGGTCTTACGAGCAGTAGTAACCAGAGCTCACACAAGGTAAACTCTACTTCCGCAAAGTCGTCCAGGCCAGCCCTCAGCAGCGTAACGACCACTAACACAAGATACTGTCGGTGGGTAAAGTCCAGCTTATGGATAGGACCATCAAACAGTCCGTATTTCCCGCGCTTGAAGAGATGATGCAGTCTGATCAGTCCGCCATTGATCAGTCCGGCCGCTAGTCGAATGGCCACGGTAACGGCTTGTTCTGCACCCCCAAAGTTCTCAGATGCTCCTGAACCATTGTCTGACGTGCTGTTTGATAGAATGCATCGAACCATGGAGAAGAAGTATTTTGAGATTTCATGATCTAATAGCAAAAGGGCATCGTCTGCTTGAGCGCTGTTGAGAATCTGGCTTTCGCTCTGCTGACTTTCTTCGTTTTCTTTGAACTCTGCAATGTAGCCCACGAATGAGTCAAGAGTAGCGATGCCTCCTCGCAGCACGTCCCAATTTAATTCAGGGGGGCGAATGCTGAACTGTTTGTAAATGTGTTGCAGCTGCAACGTATTCAGGCAAAAGGTTGCTGCTTCCAAATCAGCAGCATGCTTCATGACATCCAACGACGCAGCGATGCTAGCGTGGAGTACATCACCAACGGCTCCCTTATTCATCGAAACCATGGAGTTGATCACGTCCGTACTGATAGTGTGGCGAACTTCACTTGGCAATGCCAGAAGTTGTTGTTGAATATCCGCAGCAGCAGAATCAAATTGCTGGACCATTTTCTGGAAGAAATCTTTGCGCCAGATGTGGAACGGTTTGAACGCTGTTGCCGCTTCGCCCTTTGCTACAATGAATCGAGAAAGTTGATTCCAGCAGCGGATATTAATCAAACTAGCCTCCTTGTGCGAAGTCTCGGGCGCTACAAGTCGCTCAATCAGCGTGGGCGATGGTCGCAAGTCTGGCGGCGCAGCCCAAAATAGAGTCGCCAAGAGGTCGTGATGGTTTCGGAGAGCGGCCAAGTCCCGTTCGTGTACTGTCTGCTCTTTCAAGTGCTGCCGGTTGTGATTTGGAATTGTTCGAACGACGAGGTTGCGGATGTCCTTGTTGGCACCAGCAGCGCGAAGCTTCTGAATGCTAAGAGCAAGAAGTTTGAGGAATACGTGAAAGCACTTGTCTCCTGTGTCTATCACGAGAGACGGCTGTCCAGCAAGGTGCTCCAAGAAGCTGGGAGAAGCATTGACTTCTTCATTGCGCAGATGCTCCAGATTCTGGGAGCCGAAAAAATCAAAGATTGTGCCAACAATGCCAGCACTGCGTTGCCACCCCCATTGCTGTACGAGATAGTGGCATCTGCTTATCATCGCCCGGCAATAATTGTTGAAACTGGGGGGTTGCCGTGTATTTTCTCGGTAAATTGTAAAGACTCGTCGAAGTAGCATTTGCACAATCGGCCATCCATCGCTATTCGCTTCGTGCCGCTTTCCAGGCACAAGTATCCCTGAAGAGTTGAATTCGCTTATCGGTAATACGACAAACATGGTTTCCCAGATTCGCTCATATCTCTGGGCATCAGGCATGGAGACCTGGTCGTTGGTTGCGGTTGTTTGCTTCAATAGATCCCAAAATGAGCCGCGCGGGATGCGACTAGCTTCCAATATCTGCATCACGAGCGCCCATGAGTGAATGACTGGTTGGTCTGCTCGTAATCCTTGCTCGCGGGTTCCAGTTTCCTGAAGTCGCTTGTAAGACTCCTGCACACGGTCTATGCCCACCAGCAACAAATTTGACATTGATTCCGCGGCCAACTTTTGCATCAGGTCTTCCACCTGAAACTTTTCCGTCATGAGCGTATCATCATCAGTGCAAATCATGAGAGTCACCAGTACAAGGATGAGCAAATTGTCATATACCCTTGTCGTAGTTTGTAAGCCTCTGTCCGACATGGATCCTCTCGTGACAAAACCAGAGAGGCGACAATGAAAGCTCCTCCCAACATCCAGAACTCTTTCAATGAATGACTTGACGGCGGACTCGTCTGCAAAGCTCAATGCTGATCTTGCATACTTTGATATAAAATTTGATGCCTCAAGAACAGTGGTTTCTCCAGAGATGCTCAGTCCTCCTGGCTTCTCAAGCTCTTCCGCGATCAAGTCAAGCACAATACCCAGCTCAGAGGATGTCTGGGAATTCCAATCACCCCATCGACAAGAATAGGTATCAAATTGAAAGGTGACTCGCGGCCGCGAACTGAGCAACATCTGCCTCTTGGTGCACTTCTGGCAATCCTCCATGACACCGCTGCCGAGAAGTGTTGACTGGTGAAAATATACCCCAGGGCTCAGCGGAAAGATCTCAAAATGGGTGGTATACTGCGTGCCGTATGGGCCGAGTCCGGCAAGTTTGGCCTCTGCATTAGCAGTTTGCGGCCGCTCCGACTCAAGTTCGATTGTGTACGAGTCTGGTAGGGGATCCGCTGCATGACTGAATTGTGGTGCATCCACATCGATGCGGATTGGTTTCTGTGACTTTTTGGGCCGAATACTGCACTTTGATTGTTTTTCGGACGACATTTCGACTGCAGAATCTTCCTGGTCCTTTCTCGAAAGATTTGTAGTCAAACACCGGTCGATGCTAACTTCGGAGCGAGTATCTGAGGTGTCGATGGATGACTCTCGGTTGTTCTTGCGGTAAATTCTGTCCAGAAACTTCTTTCGTCGATGAAATACGAGAGGTGCTACTTTTCTGATATCTTCCGCTTCCAGCAGTGCCGGGCGTGAAGGGCGCAAACTCTCCGCCGGGTGTCTCGCGCTTTGCCCTGCTGATTGCGTGGATTCTAGGACAGGTGGCGCCTGTCCGTTACTCTTGATGCTTGCTGTGTTGGCAGAAGTCAAAATATTTGAGGAGCTGACAGGTGCCAAATAGCGAGCAGATCCCCCACTGCTGGTCTGCTTTACAAATTTTCGCGACATGTTTGTTGCGATTTTTGTTTGTTTAGGCTTTTTGCGTGCTGCTGTCGGTTGATCACCAGCTCGCTCTGCGGGTAACTTGTGTGAGGCCTGCTTCCGCTTCTCTTTTCTCGCTTCTGAAACCTCTTTTCTCTGTGGAATGGACCCAGACTTCCACTGATTGAGCGATATCACGGCATCAATATGGTCTACTCTCGACGCGAGTCGTATTACTTTTCTTGACGGGCTGCTGCGCCCTTGGTTGACTCTTGTTCTTGCTGTTCGTGCTGCAATTCTGAGAAAGCGAGGAGCATCTCGGTCGATGACATCAAGAACGCTTAGCGGTTTTGGAGCCGGTCGCGAGGCGGACCGTTTCCGAAACGGTCGATCTGGATTTTGCCCGTGTGGCCGCCTAGGCTTCGGCTGGCCGCTTGAGGTATATTTCGAAAGATTTAGAGATGCTGTGATTTTTTGCTGCCTGGGTTTAGAGCTCGCGGGTCTCTTGGAATCGTTGCCGGTCCTGGGATGTCGGCTCGCATCGCTAGAGGCGCGTCGTCGCGTCTGTCCACTGAACATGGTATCGATGGTGTCGTGCTCCTGGACGGACCCTTCGTCGGAAAGGTCGTCATCTGGCTGCACTGGGCTTCCGTCTGGTATGAGAATGAATCGAGCTTCAGTCAAGTTTGTCTCGTCAGTCGTTGCAGGCCGTGATGCAGAATCGTTGTCTTCGGAATCATCGAATAACCATGTAGGGTCCGTGGATGTTGCTGCGTTGCTTATGGTTCTTGTTTGCGCCAAGCCGCGACGGGCCTCCTTCTCTGGTGTGCCATTCCGCTGTCGACTGTGAACAACTTTCTGTGCCTTGTCTCTGCTTGCCTTTTGGTCCAAACGAAGCCAAGAGGCAGGGAGAACCCCTCTTATGCGCCTTCTGTAGTCGGATTTTTCATTGACCTGTTCGTCAGGTATGCTGGCTTGGCCATCTCGCATCTCCTCGTGCTCGTTTCCCTCATTTTCTGATGACGAGCTGTTATCTATTGTCAAAACAGTCTTGGTAGGGGAAATATCGATGGAACGTCTCGGGTTCAGCTGGAGGCGTGGAATAGGCGGCAGGGGTCCAGCAATTAAGCCATGTCCAGAGGGCGCATGCGCTTGCGCATCTCTTCCATTGGTATCAACATCCATAGGATCACTGTCAACAATATCATGTCTTCTTCGCTTTCGGGCAGAGGAGCCTGACGCTGTGTTGTAACGCTTCATGGAAGGTGAGACCTTTCGCTGGGATCTGGGGAGCAGCTCATGGAGTGCAGGCAAGTCTTGGTCAGGAACACTAGTATTATCGGTGTCGTCTTGTGAGCTTCCGCGGTTGCTGGACCGTCCGTGACTGACCCAAGGCGATGTTTTGGGGGGCGACGAAGACGGGAAGTTGAATATGCCAAGATCTGCACTTTCGTCCACGCTGTTGCCGCTCACCAGTTGGCTCGAGTGATTTAGATGCGGAAGGGGGTTTCCCTGGCTATCATCCTCAAAATCGCCATCTTGAGAGTTCTCTTCTCGCACTGCTTTGGTACGAGCAATGGCCATCTGAACAGGGCGCATGCCGTGTTGTCGAATAAGACTGCTATACTGCGCATTCTCCAAGAGGTAAGGGTGTTCTTGGATTGGTTTGCGCGGCCGCAGTGAGCGTTCTAGCCGCACAGCTTCGCGCTGCAGGTCTCGGGAGCTCTCCAGATGACCCATATCCTGACTCGGCAAAGCAACGTCTTCGACGAGAGCTTCGTTGGCCTCGTCACCCCGTGACAAGGCTTCGAATGTTGTCGGTGCTCGGTTTGCTAATTCGATATATATGCGTGAGCCATTCTGCTTGCTTGAGTTTGAGCTTGAGGTTGAGGTTTCCTGCGTATCTCTAGTCTGGTTGCTGTCCAGGAACATGGCGTCAAGCTCCGGTAGCCCGTCTACACTCTGCGCTGACGATAGAGGCGACGAGCTAAGGGAGCCAATCGGGCTCGGTAAAGCGTGCGTAGCTTTGGGAACATCTTGGGAGCCAGGAAACTCCCATATGTCGTGATCATTTGCCTCCAGGAATTGGCTTAGAGGCGCAGTTGTGGATTCAAGGGTGGGTGCCAACTCCTGGCTGTCGAAGGCATCGTCTTCGGAGTCTGGTACTTCCCCCAGTGATTTCCAGTCTGCCATGGTTGATTGTAGCCCGTCATTATATATTTCCGACGATCTAGGGCTGCGTTTTCGGGTTTCGGTGTTTGCTGTTCATTTTTCAGGAAAATATTGCTGGTACAATGTTTGACGATTTGGTGTTCGTCCCAGGCAGACTGTAGATTTAGCGGGCCCTTGCTGTGAAGACGCGCTACGAATTGGGGAGACGCGTCCCGTGCATTCAGCGGGCATGCATTAAGGTGGTGTTACTGTGAGCCTGTAAAGTGGTCTGCGCCGATGGGGTTGGCGCTGTTTTGAGTGCTAGCGTCAGAGTACCTTACCAAGCCCAGCACCCTTTTTGCCCACCCTAGACCACTCGCAACTTGACGCCATCCTTCCTTTTGGCGATGGTCTCACCTTGATAGTATTGTTGAACTTGCATTTGAAATGGGCGGTGCTTTGGAAAGGGCATTGCCGATGGCGCTGGCAGTCTTCTGCGGTGTTGCCGGAGGTGCGTCTCCCGCAGCCTCGGCTCGTTCTGTTGAAATTTGGCTAATCTAGGCGCACAGGTTTTTATACATTTCAGCCCATGCTGGCGCCAAAAGACTCGATAGAAACCACACAGAGAGCCGAGAAAGGAACAGATTCAAGGGTGTACGTAACTATCTGACAAGCGCTTCTCACCGTACTCTGCTCTAACACATGCTGTCCAGGGGGGATGCCAGAGCCGTGGGATCAAAGGTAGGAGATGCGAAGCCTACGTGACGAAGTGCATGTGGATGATGTGGATCTCTTCTACATAATATGCCTTGGAAGCTATCTACCCAGGCCATGACTGAAATCAGGAACTTGCATCTTTATTATATAGGCTGTAAGAATATACAATGCATTTACTGTGATTTTGTACTCCCATAACGCCTTGACGAGGTTCCTGGGGTATGGTGCCCAACTCCAATATGTGCCATCCTCCCATACCAGACTAAATCAGGCTGGTCCGCTCAGATAAAAGGTGCTTCCAACCCATAGAATAACTTATCAAAGTCAATAGTGTTGAGATCCACTCGACCCTCCAGCGCCTGCCATTGCTGATCCATGTATGTCGCTTCCGCCTCAGGAACAAAGCCTTGGAATGGCATGTTTCGGCGCTGCTCCTCTCGTCCCGCAGAATCGGGTGTCATTGGCATTGTGACAGGCAGCGCTGTGAACATTTTGAGGGCCGGATGATTTGGCGTGTGCCGCTTCAAGACCTGAACCGACAAATCAAGAAGCTTTGCTCCTATGGGGGATTGATCTTTAGCGTCATCCATGATGCGCCAAGCCTCAACAAGATGCGAGTCATTCGTAGGAGTCTCTTCTGTCTGTCTACCGATACAGGCGTTGAGAACAAGCGCAATACTTGCGAGGAACACACTTCGAAGAATGATGACAGACCTCAGTCTGGTGCTGGAAAACGGAAGATCCTCGAGTTTCAGATGCTTTTCGGTCTGGATGATCATCCGAGCAGCTGCCATACAAGCCCCATACGAGTATGAATATGATTGTTCAACAGAGCCTCTTGCGAGGAAGGGCAAATGAAGCTTGCAGAGATGCCTGTATATCAGTAGATTCAGCGTGTAGCGCTGAATCGTGATTTTCGGATCTCGACGTGGATCCGATGGGGAGAGTGTGTGCATATTTGTGCTATCCATGGAAAGGAAGTCCGGTAATTCTCGTAAATATACCCTGAATTTGTTATCCATCTCCATAACAAATTTGTGATCAGCAGGCTGTGCCTGGAAAGCGTAGGCGCGGTCTTTGTCTAGCATGTTCTGACACAATTCTGCCAGACGAATGCGATAGATCAGGGCAGATGCATCAGTTGGCTCTGTCAATGGTCGTCCGATAACAGGCTGACTGTCAACGATATCACCGTCATTCACATTAGATGGCTTTCGCACCATCATGTGGAATGGGTGGATAGTGAACGATCCCTCCTGGGGAAAGGCAAATTGTGTGACCATCCTGCACAACGTTAGACATTTATTGCAGGACAAGCATGGCAGCAAATACACACCAGTCTGTGGCGACGAGAAACCACCATGTTCTTCTGGACATCTCAAGTCGAAGGCTGCCCATGTTGGCGACTTCACGGTTACTCGGTGCATCGACACGGTGTAGTGATAGCTCTCGGGCCATGGAAATTGAGCGGGAATTGAGGCTCCTCGCACGGGGAGAGAGACCTTCAATATTGCAAAAGACATAGAAGAGAATGACCATGCCGTGAATGCACTCCAGTGAGGTGTGTCCAATCCGTTGCGCATGATCCATGACATCGAGCGCGGCTTTCACCCACCACAAAGCCTGAGCTCTGGCCTCTGCCACTGTTCCAAAGAGGAGTCGCGCATCGTCCTGAGGCGACCACGTATATGTCGCAGCGGCGCACATGCTGAGGAGCATTGTCATTAAACCAATGTCTAGTGTTGTGTTGCTGTCAATGCAGTCGTATATCTGTTCAATGGTGGTCATCAATGTTGGTACATGCACAACATGATGGAAGTGATTGACGTCAGATATATACTTGTGCGCGATGATGCGGGCTTCGTCTCGACGGGGCAGCCAGATACACCTCGTCACCTCTCCAGAACCAAACGAGGGCGCAGACGGATCGTTCTGTAGCACGAAGCTGCCCTGCTTAACAATGCGGCGCACAGGACAAGTGCGGAAAGAGATTGGGTCACAAAGCGGTTCCTATTTGAGACATGGAACAGATCGTTAGTGAAATCTACAGAGTATAAGCTTCTCTAGGGCAGTAATTCCTGACATTTGCAGATGCAAGTGTCGGGCCGGAGGGGCAAGGGTCGCATCACACACATACCAGCATGGGTTGACCTGTAAACGACCTTTCAAGCCACAGCGCATCATCAGTCAACTTTTGAAGCTGCGGCGACATTGGCGACGCCACAGCGGAGGACTGATTCGGCGCTGGTGCTTCTGAATATGCAGTGGGTTCTGGCTTGCTCAACATGCCCTCTCTGTTCTGGGCAGCAATGAGCGCCTCAAGCTTCTCCAGGCGTGCCAGCAGCTCAGCATTGGGGACGTCTTTTGGCACTACTGACTGTTCTTCTTCAGCCATTCGCATGTCAGCATCATCGTGGCCGGGTCTGGCGACAGAAACGTTGGCACTAGAGCTAGCCGCGAGACTTGATCTTGGCGCCGACGCTCGCGCCGTTACAGGCCCATCGTGTTCGCAGACGACCCCACGAGTTGTACAATTAGAGCAGGGGAAAATGCGGCTGCACCGTAGCTTGCGCTGCCTGCACAGCTTGCAGGAAATGGGCCGCTGTCTCGGCTGGCGCCCCATGTTGCACTATGGATTCTCTTACTGCCACAATCGAAACAAAATTCGGTCAATACCTCTTTTTCGCGCGGATTTGAGAATGTGTTCGAGGGAAAGGTGGGTGTGTTTGAGTGAATATCCGTGGGATCCGGAAAGTCCGCGGTGGCCCCGCGGCGTCATCGACGACCCACCAAGAAGCTGAATGCAGACAGCGGTGGCGGCCCAAGCCGAACCCTGTCGAGGCTGTTGTCGCATGGTTTCAGATCGATTGCAAATACGATTCTAGAGATCAGCAAATCAACGGATAGAACCCCGGCGAACCCCTTTGGCAAGAAGATAGAGTCGGGACATCGCCGGACATGCTGGTTGATAAGTAGTGACTCGGTATACTGCAGATAGCATGATCGGATCCGAATATATTGGCCCTTGCATTGCACAGGGTACGCCTGATTCTGACGGAGCGTGCCACTAGGACTTTCATCAGAGTACCTGACAGCCTAGCTTGATTCCGTTTACGACTGCAGCACCCCGTTTCTTAGTCAAGTCGATGGAAGTTCACCCATGGTCGATGCTTCAAGCTAACCAAACATGTTTGTCTATGTACGGTGGGCTTGACCAGGTCTCTGATGTTACAGTAAAGCTACACAGATCAACCGGCAATCCGAGCTTGCCATTGCCCCTTCATCCGCTTTCAACCGGAAAGAAGCTTTGCCTTGTCAATTTTCCGCCCAAAACCCTATCGTGCTACTACCGATCTGGTCGTTGTGGATGCATCTCCGTTCTATAGCCATCGATTAGCTCGGCGCGATGTCAGACCGAACCGATACGTATTTTCAACGACCAGCAATGGAGGGAAGCGGGAACCCAAGTATCACGTTGCCCTCTATAGCGGCCGCTTGGATGCATCCTTCTATGGCAGGCAGTCTCGTCTGCCTTGTACAAAAGCCGTCAGAAAAAGAGCCTACCCATCATGTCTTTTGTTTTGGTCGCAGGTACAATTTTCTATGTTGCCGAGACATAATAAGCCTAAAAACGATAGATATTGCAACACACATTTGGTAGATGCGTACACTCAGCATGCAGCCTTTGCCGTTGCGGCTAGCAGCGTTGCGCGCTCACTTCGCGCGCTGCATTCCTCCCTATCTGTGCAATGCTCTGAAAATATGGGTTGGGCGCGTCACTAGTTGCATCTGGGTTCCAGTACATGTGGTTTGCATATTCTGGCGAGAAAATTCGCAAAGGGGTAAATAAAGTAGCTTCACGTTCACTTCTGGAATAAAGAGAAATAGAAGATATGAAGTGCTTTTGTTGGTCCTTAAGTACTCCGTACTGAGGATCAATTTGCGGCTGCACTGGACGTAAGTTAGAAGTGGTGCCACAAACCTGAGCTCACCGGAGCCACACTTCCGTCATTCCCCGAGGGCAGCTGGGAAGCACAGGTAGGTCATGCAGAAAAACTCCATGCAGACGTGGGAGCATGATATGAAATTGCAGATTGCCGCAGATATCAACAAAAACAGAAATCAAAATTATCTGCCATAAATTTAGTGATGTTCAACTCACCTGAATAGCTTTGAGAGCAGCTGGAGCTCGAGACCAATTGGCCAATGAAAAGTCGGCTGATTCCGCATCACGCATCACGCATCACGTGATGGAATCAGGCCAGTTTTCCTTAGTCATCCGTGGAGCAAAGCTTCTTCTGGTGGTAAGAAACCGCCCAAGTCATAAGATTGTCTCTCGACAAGCCCAATCAATTCCCCGTGCTCCTACCGAAAGACGACTTTGCACGACGGCCAAGGCGCCAATTGCATCGATCCCGGCTTCATACTCGACAATTTCTCCCTCTCGACACAATGCTTCGCACGCATGCCACGCATGTTCTGCGCCGGGCCGCGCCCCGTGCCTATTCCACCCAGGCCCTGTCCAACCCGACGCTCAAGAACATTGAGAAGAGATGGGAGGGCATGCCCCTCCAGGAGCAGGCCGACCTCTGGATGGCTCTACGTGATCGCATGAAGGGCAGCTGGTCAGAGCTGACTCTCCAAGAGAAGAAGGCCGGTACGTTGTGCTCTTTTTTTGCGTCCGCTCCTGTTGTAGACAAGTCCCCAGCGGCGCCCTGAAAATACCTCCCGGTTTGCCGAGCTTAGCACCCGCCCGAAACACCTGCTGAGCACGGTTTCGCCAACAACAACGACTACAACGAACAATTCGCTACAAGACCCTCTCGTCTCAGCCCATCGGACTTGCACAACTTTCCAAGTGGTTCCTAAGATCCGAAATAGTACATGCATTGTTGCCTATTTGGGTAATTGGCTGGATTCGATGGCGCGCCGCGCACGCTAGTGTTGCATTCACAGTTTACCTGCATTATTACAGAGGAGAAAAAACTAACTCAAACCCTCTCAACAGCATACTGGATTGCCTTTGGTCCCCATGGACCCCGCGCTACCGACCCTCCTGGCACAAACGCCCGCATCGCTTGGGGCGTCGCCCTCGGTGTCGGCGCTTCGATCGCCATCTTCGCTGCCATTCGCATGGCAGCCAAGCCCGCTCCGTACACCATGACCAAGGAGTACCAGGAAGAGTCCAACGAGTTCCTCCTCGTACGTCACCTCACCGATGATGGCGCTGTGCTTGCCAAATATGTATGCATGCTAACGCGTCACGCAGAAACAAAACGCCAACCCCATCACTGGTATCTCTTCCGAAGGCTACACTGGCAAGGGTGTCGTCCAGTCTCCTCCCAAGGGCAACTAAATCGACTGAAGAAATATGCAAGACGCACTCTATCGTTTCCCTTTGTTATAGAAGAATGTGTGGACCGTGGGAAATGCAGGAATATTTCTCATGTGTAATATGGGCCTAGAACGTTTGGAGAACTGTTGGCGGATTGTCGAGCGAAGCCGTACCAGGGGATGTAAATACTGTACCACAATGACAGAATCAAAAGAAGCAATTGTTTCCAATACACAGAATTCATTTTCTCAATGCATTGGACATGGATGCTCGTATCACTCGCTATATGAAGATTGCGCTGTGCCTGCTCTACTCTGTCCAAACTTGTAGCAATCAGCCGCCAAGGCTCACCCACCGCTCTGCCCAGCTTCCCGCAGACGTTCAAAGGTTGCTGCCGGCTCAGTACTGCGATTTAGCTGCTCCTCTTCCATTCGCCTATCCACCTCGAACCGCCCATCTTTGGCCCAGTAGCCAGCCTTTTCGGTGCCATTGACGCAGCCCTCGGTAATGAGGACATATGGCATCGGCGCATCAAACATGGGCTCACCGAGGATCCGCTCCATTTCCATCTTGAGCCCGCGAGCCCCTGTGCCGGACTGCGATGCCCTATCCGCAATGGCATAGAGCGCCTTTTCGGTAAAGTAGAGACGGGAGGGATACGTCTCAAACAACGCCGTGTACTGCGCCACGAGGCTGTTGCGCGGCTCCGTGAGAATGCGAAAGAGGTCTTCCCTTGATAATGGGCTCAGGGCGCAGATGTTGTGCAGTCGTCCAATCAGTTCGGGAATAAAACCAAACTTTTGCAAATCAGCAGGCGTAGTCAGGTCCAGGGGCGTAAACGTCGAAGCTGAATCGTGATGGGCCAAGTGCTTGTAAAGCTGAGAAGGCAAGGCCTGCTGCTCGCCCGAAAGGGATGTGCGCCCCTTGACCTCGCCACCAAATCCTATAGTGGGCTTGGCGACCCTTTGAATGACACTCTTATCTAGCCCAACAAAAGCACCGCAAAAAACAAAGAGGATGTTGGTAGTGTCGATGGTGTATTGGTCCACCTTGGCAGCTGGAGGAGTGGCCTGGGCTGTGCTGCTGGAGGAGCCTCCACCATTATAATTCGTCGTGATCGGCGATGCAGATCGGGAAGATCGATTGTCCTTTACATTGACTGAGACTTTCGTGCCCTCCACCAGCTTCAGCAGGGCTTGTTGAACACCCTCGCCACCCACATCACGACCTGTCGAAGTCTCGCGTCTGGCAAGCTTGTCAAACTCGTCTAATACAATGATGCCATGCTCCGTAGCTTTTATGTCGTAGTTTGCTTCTATCAGAAGCCTTTCCACACATGTTTCAACATCTTGACCAATGTAACCAGCCTGTGTTAGAGAGTTGCAATCGCAGATAGAGAATGGAACTTGTAGCTTCTTGCTTAGAGTTCTGCCCTTGTCAGCTATCATTCTGAATCAGTCACAATTTTTGACATACTCCAAGATGTATGTTTTGCCGACCCCAGTAGGTCCTATCAAGAGCAAATTACTCTTGTCGATCTTGACGGACTCGTTGGCGGCTTGGTCCTCGGGAATATATAAGTGATCCAACGATGGGCTTTCGTACTTATCACTCTCGTAAAGCTCTCTGACCGATTCTGTATGACCTGGAAACTCATCTGTACCCATTAGAGCCAATCACTTTGAAGGGTGGGCTCCGCTGCCGTACCATCAACTGGATGAGCCTCACGACGCTTCTGATGTAGCTCCCGATCTCTGGCAAATCTTTGTCTCAAAGACTTCTCTCGGATATTTTGCTCCTCGTGCTCGTGCTGATGTCTTCGGCGAAGGTTCTGGTAGTGGTTGAATATGGTAGAGCATATTGTCTTCTTTGCACGGTCCTGACTGACAACGTAGTTGTCAACTCGCCTCTTCAGGTCTCGAGGATAAAATTGTGGGACACCAAATCGTCGCTTGTTAAACATGGGTCCTCGACCAGAATCTTCCGTCGGATCATAAGCGCCAACAAAGCCAGAGTTCATGTCAGCCTGCCTACTGGTAAGGGAGGGACTGCTGTATGAGAGGCAGCGGCTGCAGCCCGGGAACGAGGCCAACCGTCGAGGGCGCCGGAAGCGCAGAGCTACCGGGTGTATTGTCTGCGACGGTCGAAGCATCGTGCAGTTTACTCGATGACGGTGTCGGTGTCTTACGTACGGGCTTTGATCGATTCGTGGCTGTTGAGTGGCGGGACAATCTATCCGATAAGTTGACTGTCAATGGCGTCACGGGTGGCCAAATGCGGCTAAGCAAGTCGTAGCAATATGCCAAAATATCCAAGGAGACCGAGCACCCCTAAATTTTTCTTGTTTGAGGCAGTTGGTTGTTCTTGGGTGCCAACGTGCCGGCCGATGGGCTATCTATGCCTGGTTATTGTCGGTGGGAAGTCTGCGAACAATGCGCCGCCGATCTCGCATCCGTCGAGAGCTCCGAGCTCACTCGGTGGAAAGTGGAATGCGGGGAAGACAGCCGTAAGCCCACCATACCAACTTATAATTTAGTGCGGTTTGGCACTGCCGCCTGAAGCTTCTCTGCTACGCACACTCTGGGTAGTTAGGTAGTACCTTAGTAGGTAGTTACTGGTACCTACTAACAGGCGATCAAGCGCTAATCTAGTACAGATGACTTGAGACTTCGGCGCGACTTCGTGATAACTTATCAGGGGACTAGGTCCGGATGAGTTGGCTGGGGGCATGGTCAACGTCCTTGAAACAGATGTATTGAAGTGAAGAGTGTAACAGTTCAACACCAAAAAAAATACACCTTGACCTTCGGCCTCAAGGACTTTTGAAGCAATGTACTTCGCACTCTCACAAACCGGTTTTACAAATTATCGCGGATAGTAGTGGACTCTCGCGGAGATCTGAATATCCTCATGCACCGTTTCAGCTGCTGCGCGGGCATGAGATTGCTTCGCCCCCCTGTTGTCGTCCAAGTTCTCATAATCACTGCTTTGCAAAGGCCGAGGATTCTATGCGAAGAGATGGTTTCTATATTATCGCTAGTTCGGACATCCATCGGGCCAGTTGCATTTGAGACTTCTTGCCCTACAAATGATTCTCTTCTCACTTGAAGCACTGATGTGCACGTTTTCACTTTGGTACATCTTGTCGGAGCAACAAGGTTCCACTGGTGGTGCCGAGAAACCTAGCCATCAAGTGTCCTACCTGGTACTCGGTAAGGTGATGCCAGCACATTGTCCTTTACAGAAGTGGCAGCGAAAAATGGGCGCTAGTCATGATAAGGTGGGTGATTGGCTTTGTGATGTACTCATACTCAAGTCATTTCAATGGATGCCTCGATGCATCTGGCCATGGCTTGTTGCACTATTAGCGATAAGAACTCGTCGATAGCATCGGTAACGCCACTGATGTGCAGATGGCTGCCGAGTTGTATACATGCTACGCCCACTCGTGCCACTGTAGGTCCTTTGCCACTGATACCTTAGTAATGAATCAGGCTGGCCAGACAGGGGCAATTTGTTGAGCGATTGAGCTGTATCGGTACTGTGTGCGGCGTGTGTGGGTGGATAAGCCAACTACCTAGCTTTGCAAACTGTGTGTGCTGTGGTACCACTGTTTGCGTTTGGTTGCATGCCTGCAAGCCTGCCAGCAGTCGGCCAGGTGAAAGTTAGCGCTGCCCGTCATCAGCGCCACGTCCAACCAGAGAAATTGCCCCTCGGACGGAATCTTGTTTCTTCGCTTGTCAACAAAAGAATTCAAGCTGCTCGATTCCATTTTGCATCGTACAGCCATATACTCATCGAGAATTTTTGCAAATCCGAATAACAGTTGCATTGAAACACTGCTACGTCCTCAGCGCCGACTGCTGCTTGCAATTGCTACCCCGCGTCATTAATACCAGCCAACTGGAGCTTGCACGTCACGCCTTGCAGCTATCATGGCAGCTATTGCAACTTCCGATCCTCCCACTGATGGCACCGGTTCGTGGTCCTCGAGATTACTACTAGAACCGCGCTGATTTTTTTAAAGGTGTTGTCAGGCTAGATCCATGGCTGGAGCCTTTCAGCGACGCCCTTAATCGTCGGTTTGGGAAAGCGCAGGAATGGATCAAGAAGATCGATGACTTGGAGGGCGGCATGGATAGCTTCACCAAGGTACATCATCCGTCATTTCGTCTTCGCATCGCAACATGACTGCTTACCGGTTCTCAGGGATTTGACAAATTCGGCTTCAATGTCCTGGCCAACGGCGACATTCAGTACAAGGAATGGGCACCAAACGCCATCGAAGCATATTTGGTTGGCGAATTCAGTGGGTTGTCGTCAAGCTATCGTGAAGACGAAAATTAATTCGGGCTATAGATGAGTGGAATCAAACATCGCATCCTATGACCAAGGATGCTTATGGCTCATTCACAATTGTTCTACCATCAAACACTGGTCAGCCTGCTATTCCACACAACTCCAAGATCAAGGTTTGTCTGCCAGTCCATCACTTATTTGAATGCATGCCTGACACTGGCTCAAGATTTCTCTGGTTCTACCGGGTGGCGAGCGAGTAGACAGGATACCCGCGTGGATCAAGTATGTCACTCAAGACTTGAGCGTGTCGCCTGTCTATGACGCACGCTTTTGGAACCCGCCCGTATCGGAAAGGTATCAATTCAAGCACCCACGCCCGAAGAAGCCCGAGAGCGCGCGCGTATACGAGGCTCATGTTGGTATTTCAACACCTGAACAGCGAGTTGCTACGTACAAAGAGTTCACCCGAGACATGCTACCCAGAATTAAGAGTCTCGGCTACAACGTCATCCAGCTCATGGCCGTCATGGAACATGCTTACTATGCCAGCTTTGGATACCAAATCAACAACTTCTTTGCAGCTAGCAGCCGTTATGGTCCTCCCGAAGACCTCAAGGAGCTCATCGACACAGCGCACAGCATGGGCATTGTTGTCCTGCTTGATGTTGTGCACAGCCATGCGTCAAAGAATGTATTGGATGGCCTCAATAACTTCGACGGAACTGATCATCAGTACTTCCATGGTGGAGGCAAAGGTAATCATGACCAGTGGGACAGTCGCCTTTTCAACTATGGCCACCACGAAGTGATGCGCTTTCTGCTTAGCAACCTTCGCTTCTGGATGCAGGAATATCAATTTGATGGCTTCCGCTTCGATGGAGTTACCAGTATGCTGTACACTCATCACGGTATTGGGGCGTAAGTTTGGTTTCATCCCTCCTCTCTTGGCATGCTAACAAATGCCAGTGGCTTCTCGGGCGGCTATCATGAGTACTTCGGGTCCGATGTCGACGAAGAAGCTGTCGTCTATATGATGGTTGCCAACAAAATGCTTCACTCCTACTTTCCAGAGTGCATCACCATTGCTGAGGATGTATCTGGAATGCCTGCTTTATGTGTTCCAGTGGAGCTTGGTGGTGTCGGCTTCGACTATCGCCTGGCCATGGCAGTTCCTGACATGTGGATCAAGATTCTCAAGGAATTGCAGGACGAACAGTGGGATCTTGCCAACATCTGCTTCACTTTGACAAATCGACGACATGGAGAGAAGACAATTGCATACTGCGAGAGTCATGACCAAGCGTGAGTATCCGCTGTCTTGCATTAGATTGTGCTACTAACACGAGGTAGCCTTGTTGGTGACAAGACCCTAATGATGCATCTTTGTGACGCGGAGATGTATACAAACATGTCTACTTTGTCACCATTGACTCCAGTCATCGACCGCGGTATTGCTCTACACAAGTTGATTCGGCTGCTCACTCATAGCTTGGGTGGCGAAGGGTACCTTAACTTTGAAGGCAACGAATTCGGTCATCCAGAGTGGCTTGACTTTCCTCGCGAGGGAAACCAAAACTCGTTTTGGTACGCTCGACGCCAGCTCAACCTCACCGAGGACCATCTTTTGCGTTACCAACTCTTGAACACATTTGATGGCTTGATGAATCATTGCGAATCCAAGTACGGATGGCTCCACGCGCCTCAGGCATACATTTCCCTGAAGCACGAGGGAGACAAAGTAATTGTGTTTGAACGAGCCGGTCTCGTCTTTGTGTTCAACTTCCATCCGAACGAAAGCTACAGTGACTATCGAGTTGGCGTCGACGTCGCCGGGACATACAAGGTGGTCCTGCAGACTGACAGCAAGGACGTCGGCGGACATAGCCGAGTTGATGAAAGTGTTCGCTTCTTCACCACTCCAATGGAATGGAATGGACGCAAGAACTGGACCCAGGTCTACATCCCATCTAGAACGGCACTGGTGAGCTCGGCTTGACATGACTTTGAACCGCAATGATGAAACAAATGCTAATTATCGCGTAGGTGCTGGCGCGCGAGGATGCCGTTGCCCAGTGATTATCAAGATTACGGGCCTTGATTTCGTTATCCAGGGTGACAGACTGAGGCACAAATTCGAGGCCAATTTTTTAGGCAGCGGGTTATTATTAGTTTGATTTGGTCATGTTGAGGCAGGGCCCGCTAAGAGAATAATACAGACACTGTTGTTATTACTCGCCGCCCCTTGCAAGGGGCGCTAGCTGGCCACACAGCCTGTTTCCTCAGGCACCACAGAATCAGGGAAAATGAGCCGCTGGCGCGTGGCCATTACGGTCGGAATTCCCTAAATTCGCCGAGCATGTCGGAGTCGCACTGTATACTTCGAGTATGGTGCACCGCCCGCAGAACGATATGTACCCACGAACAACGCTTTAACTGTACATATCCTCGGTAATTAGTCCCAGAAGCCCAATACACTTGAGTAAATGGTCAATTGACGGTTGAATTTGTTTTTATTGTGAAATCAACTGAAAAAATCGCATTCCAACCGAAACTCGTTTGGCTTTTCTGTTAGAGGGATTTCCCGGAAGGCTGGCGACAAGGGACTCTCTTAGCACTGTAGGGGGTAAAATGCGAATTTCAGCTTAGCGCTGCACGTGACTTGTAAGAAAGCTCTAACCGACGAAGTCCTCTGTTCCGGAGCAAAACTGCTCACTCTGCAAAAGTTCTCCCCAGGTTCAACCAATCTCTCTCCACTCCCATCACTGATCGCTCTCTGTCATCTGGCAAGATGTTCAAGAGGTATGTTAGAGTCATTGGAGCGTTTTTTCACGGCCCAATTGCGCTCGTTGCGCCAATTGGGGCGACCAAGCTGACCGACCTCCTTGTGTAGCGGCATTTCCTCCTTCGCCCGCGCTGCCCGCCCGTCCTTCGCGGCGGCGGCTCCTCGCCGTGCTATCCGACCTGCTTCTATCCGATTTCCTCTCAACAGCAGATTCGCGAGCACATCTGGTGTTGGTGATGGCAAGATTTACCAGGTGAGAAACGGTCGGTTTCGCGGAAATGGGGTGTTGAGCTAACCACAACACAACAGGTCATTGGTGCCGTCGTCGACGGTCAGTCTCGATTTTCAACAGCGACGAGCTGCAATTGCAATTGCAGTCGCGCCGGCACGAGTTCAGAATACTGATTCCTTCCTTAGTCAAGTTCGACACTGCCAAGCTTCCCCCTATTCTGAACGCTCTGGAGACCCAGAACAATGGTCAGAAGCTCGTCCTGGAGGTCGCCGTACGTAACCAATGATTCAGCAGGTGGAAAAAGTCAGGACTAACAAATCTGTCTAGCAACACTTGGGCGAGAGTGTCGTTCGCTGCATTGCCATGGACGGTATGCCATTTCAGCGCCTTTCTTGCTCGAATCACTCGTGCTGACATGATGAATCCAGGTACCGAGGGTCTCGTCCGTGGTGCCAAGGCCGCTGACACGGGTGCCCCCATCACCATTCCTGTCGGCCCTGCCACTCTTGGTCGTATCATCAACGTAACTGGTGACCCCATTGACGAGCGTGGTCCTATCAAGACTGACAAGTTCCTGCCCATCCACACCGAGCCTCCGGAGTTCATCGACCAGTCGACTTCCGCCGAGATTCTGATCACCGGTATCAAGGTCGTCGATCTGCTTGCCCCCTACGCCCGTGGTGGTAAGATTGGTCTGTTCGGTGGTGCCGGTGTCGGCAAGACTGTCTTCATTCAGGAGCTTATCAACAACATCGCCAAGGCTCACGGTGGTTACTCCGTCTTCACTGGTGTCGGTGAGCGTACCCGTGAGGGTAACGATCTGTACCACGAAATGCAGGAGACATCCGTCATCCAGCTTGATGGCGAGTCCAAGGTCGCCCTGGTGTTCGGTCAGATGAACGAGCCCCCCGGTGCCCGTGCCCGTGTTGCTCTGACTGGACTTACGATCGCCGAGTACTTCCGTGACCAGGAAGGTCAGGACGTGCTGCTCTTCATTGACAACATTTTCCGTTTCACGCAGGCTGGTTCTGAGGTGTCTGCTCTGCTTGGTCGCATTCCCTCCGCTGTCGGATACCAGCCTACGCTCGCCGTCGACATGGGTCAAATGCAGGAGCGTATTACCACTACCAAGAAGGGCTCTATCACCTCCGTCCAGGCCGTCTACGTCCCTGCTGACGATTTGACTGATCCCGCCCCTGCCACCACCTTCGCCCATTTGGACGCCACCACTGTCTTGTCCCGTGGTATCTCGGAGCTGGGTATCTACCCCGCTGTCGACCCTCTCGACTCTACCTCCCGTATGCTCGACCCCCGTATCGTCGGCCAGGAGCACTACGACACCGCCACCCGTGTCCAGCAGATCCTCCAGGAGTACAAGGGTCTCCAGGATATCATTGCCATTCTGGGTATGGACGAACTTTCTGAGGCCGATAAGCTCACTGTTGAGCGTGCCCGCAAGATTCAGCGTTTCCTGAGCCAGCCTTTCACTGTCGCCCAGGTCTTCACTGGTATCGAGGGTGTTCTCGTCGACCTCAAGGACACCATTGCCTCGTTCAAGGCTATCCTGAGCGGTGAGGGTGACAGCCTTCCGGAGGGTGCTTTCTACATGGTTGGTGACCTCGCCTCCGCCAGAGTGAAGGGCGAGAAGATTCTTGCCGATTTGGAGAAGAACTAAGAAGCGTCCTTTGCTATAATAATACCAGAGGTGTAGAAGACGGGCCTGTGTATAGATCAGAGGAACGGAAGCCAGCGCGGTTTCTTCTAAGCTCCTTTAAGTAGTCTCTTTTGTGGGCTGTGTACCAAGAAATCAACAAAATTCCTCTTGTATTGAATGGAGTTTCCTTTGTTAACATATATATTTTCTTATCATCTCGAGTCGGTGCATGTGCAATTGTGACTGCTTTTCAAACCGATAAAATTGAAGGCTACGATTGAAGGGGGAAATGTCGCTAGGAATGCCGAGGCAATCTGTAACGCTGTAATGATTTCAAGTCCGCTGAACTGCCTAGGCAGCACAGCCGCTCGCTGTATCGACAATGGCATGCTTGTATAGCTACTGACGATGATAAAACGCTGTAGATGAGAGTCGTGAATAATGATACAGGACTCCACATCAGGCAATAGAAACCAACCACCCGGCTTCGTCCGTCCCCCTTTCTTCTTTCTTTACAAGTAAGAACCAATATCCAGAACCGCCAATCTTTGGCATATTGTGGTGAGGCGTTCTTGCATCGGCTAGTCCCTGGGGTCCTTGCGCCAGAGTGCGAAATCAACACCCCCTGGCATGTTTTCGTTAAAAACGAGATCAGGACTCTCAGCTATGGTGACGCGTCCTTTATCGTCAACTAAAGTTTCGCG
Source organism: Akanthomyces dipterigenus (assembly GCA_030783385.1). Classification (NCBI taxonomy): domain Eukaryota; kingdom Fungi; phylum Ascomycota; class Sordariomycetes; order Hypocreales; family Cordycipitaceae; genus Akanthomyces; species Akanthomyces dipterigenus. Next base: position 98,140 of record JARJRE010000221.1, on the reverse strand, counting down.
AACATTGTCGTATAGCATTTCCTCTGGCGTGAACGCCCTCGTTGATGGTTCCTGTACCCAGGTTTCATCGTTCAACAGCAATCGGCCAATTTGATCGAGGTCCTCAGTGCCCATTGCGGCGATTGGTACTTGAATATCGAGCGATCTCAGGGGGCTAAGAAAAGCCACCAAGTCTTCAAGAGATCTTTGGCCGACATTCTCCATCCACCATACCCGAGTTGTGAGCTTCATGAAAACAGCATAATGCGCCACAATTACCAGGGCTCTCCAGTGCTTTGCCAGCGCAAGTTGAACGAATTCTTTCGGGACAAACGTAACCCATGTTATGATCCTCAATCTCATCATTGGACTCAGTCCATCTCGCAAGTTGTGATACAGCGAGCCCAGGAAGCGTAATGTTTCTTGGTAAATGGCATGGCCTTGGGACACTGGGCAAAGTTTTACCAGGTCCTTGAGATTTTGAGGGACATGCTCGTATCCTGCTCCGGGATTGACTGGTGGCCTGTAAAACAACTTCAAAAGACCGCTGCTTCTGAGGCCTGGAACTGTGATGCGATCTATCATGACACCAATTCCGCCCCATAGTTTCATCCAATTGACGATGAAAAGTTGTCCTCGCATGCTATCGTCTCTGAAGTTCCGTGATGATATGGCTGTCATTAAAAGGGAAGCAATCACAAGATGAGGGAAGGAGTTCGGATCTGCCACCTCCAAGTCCGCTAGGAATTGCATGGTTGAGACATGAGCGTATTCATCCGCTAGTCGTGATATCAGACAAGGATCTCCTGCGATTTCTCTGTGTTTTATATGGAGAGCCGAAATTGCCAAGACACAGTTCATGAGCGATGTCAATTCGAAGCTGTGGCGAATGGCAATCCCCCTAAGAATATTGTCAGAGTGTCGCCTGTCTCTAGGGTCGACGTTGAATGACGTGCTCGTGTGTAACCGAAAATGCTGCAAGAAATGTCCTTGAGTCGTGCGGTCTGAACATTCTGGCATGAAGAATGGGTGGGCTCGTTTTTGGGGCTCAAATGGTTGAATTGGTATAATGGTGATGAACTTGGCAAGTAATGCGGAAAGGGCATCGTCACGCAATCGGAATATAGCCTCGATTTGCTCCGGGTCGGAGTAATATGGCCCGGACTGCTGACTCTCAAGAAATCTAGAGACAGCGTATTCATACTCCATTATATCTGCAAGCTGGTTCAGCTTCTGCGACTCGGTGAGTTTCTGGAACCTGGAGGGCTGGTAAAGGCGCTGCAGCGTCGAGAGAATCGGCGGCAGTGATTCCCAGGGCGGCATCCAAGGCGGATGTGGCCCTGGCAGCGTCTGCAGCGGAAACATTTCCGGCTGGAACTCTTCGAGATACTTGGAGAAAAGTGTAAGCGGGTGTGGTTGTCCAGGTGCAGGCGGCGGGTGCCGTAGAAGCATATCCCGTTGAGACGGCTGCTGTGGAACCCGTACAGGCATCGCCTGTTGGTACTCGCAGTTTTCTCTTCTGTTCAGACAGGCGCTGCAGCTGGGTCTCCCTTCATTGCACTTAACTTTGCGTTTCTTGCAGTTGACGCAGCCAGTCCGTGTCTTCTTGTGTGGCCTCTTGCTATGATACGGCTTGCCGGTGACCCCAAACAGGTCACCCGGCGGCGTCTCTGACATTGTGCGAGAATTGCGTTCCGAAGGATGCTAAATCGTCAAAATCTGTGAGATTGCAGGATGTGGCTCCGCGTACAGGGACTTGTCGTCGAGGCGATTTCGCAGCAGTCAGAGCTAATTATTCAGAGCCGGACGCCTACAAAGTGGGCCTGGTGCTCAGCCGGTGCCTTGGTGAATGATATGAGGATGATATGTATTTTGGACTGAAAGCTGTAATGGGTATGCCTCCACGTCCTTCTCTTGATCTTGCCACGGGGATGCGAGCTGACGATGAGGGTCGTGCCAGCGTCACGACAGGCAGCTCTTGCTCCCATTGGCGGCTCCCACTAGCCCAGCCTGGGCCAGGTCATTCAGGTGTGGCCTTGGCTGGTGGACTTCTGACCGCAGCATCCCTGCCTTTATCGACCGCAGCCCTGTAGCGTTGCTGCAAAACGTAGGTAGTCTAAGGAGGTACTCGATAACTTAACTAGTAGTCTAGGGTCAGTTCAGGCGTCTCGGGCTGCAACTCACTTTCTACGACGCTGCTGCGAAACACGGCTTCTCTCGACCCGTCGAGAGAAGCCAAGCGTGGCCATGACCCAGCATCGTACAGGGTGTTGTCAATTTATTCGCCCAAAAACTCAGCTATGCTGTATTGTCTTGATTTTGGCTATTCTACGATTCGGGATGCCGTCTCAGGTTGCACAGAAGCCATGACTATTAATATTTGTGGTGTCAAGCCTATCCGTCTGCAATTAATAAGCCGTCCACGTACAAGCGATGGTCAAACACCGTTGAGCTTGAGGAAAAAGCCATGCTTGCGACAGCTTGACGAGGTTTCGATAAGTAATTACATATATTGGCCGTAGAGCCAGTTTGAAAAGCGCTGGAATTACACCATGTATGCCATGTATAAAGCCAAGTGAAGCAGAGAAGAAAGTCTACGGCGCGATCAAGGATTTCGTAGACGTTGAACGGTAGAGTCTCACTCGCTCACGTAATCCACATCGTGCCACTCTAATTTTATCAGATCGAGCCATACATCTTTGACCACTAACAGGATCAGCCAGCTGCCTCCGCTCCGTGACAGCAATTCGACTCAGTCATCCCCCCTGGAGGCTCGTGAGTATTTTTTAACTGGCCCCAACGCAGCGCGCGCTGGTGGCGGCTCACCGCTCGGATGCACTTCCTGTCTCTCAGAGGCGTCCCGACTGCTGCGCTCGCCGCTGGAGCGCAGAGAGGCCGAGCTTCGCACCGTCAGTTCCATGCGTCGGCCCGCCGATGCAGTGGCTTCGGCAACGGCGGCCGGCCTTCCGAAGATTCGGCGACCGAGCACGACGGAGAGGCCGGAGCGCAAGGCAGCGGAGAAGCCTCTGGTGGACGATCAAGGTCGACAGTAACAAGCTCACTGCGAAATCGACAGGCTCGTCGTAAAGCAGCCTCTGCCCTCCCTCCGGTCGAACTGCCGAGCAGCTTTCTCGAACAGAATGTTACGATATACGACGAAGCAAGCCAACCCCGGCTTCCAGCAGCCCTAGCTGAAGATGCCAAGCGTGACAAGGTATCGCGGCTGTTTCTTGCTCCAAACACAGACATTCAAGCCTCCAACGAAGCTATTGAGAATTACTTCCAAACGGCCATCGAAAAGCTGCTTCTGCGAAACTGCGAACTAGTCACCGATTTTACACAACGCCAAACAGACGAGGACAAGGCCAGGTGGGAGTCGCCAGAAACCATTGCCAAAGTCGTCAGAATATGGGACATGATACTAGACGCTTCTTGGCATCTGACTGATACCCTGTATCCTGTTCGTCAAGCAGAATATATATACAAGAAAAGACCTTTCTGGTGGTGGCACATTCACAAAGACTTTGATCACCGAAGCAATGCATTTCGCGACCAATTTGTCTCCCTTGGCGTGTCGCTTGACCATAATCTCACTGCCGGAGAGCATCTTGATGTACCTCTTTCTCATGCGCTTGCTGGCTTCCATGTAGACACCTTTGTGGCTCTACAAAGTGCTGTCGCGCGTGATCTCAACGCGAAAGCACCCTCAAATTTCGACGCCAAGACCGGCAAGCGCCCTCTGCATGTCCTATCGCTTTCCGGCTATGGTGGCAAGGCCATTGCGCAATCCATTGCCGCGCAGATAGCCCATGGGGGCTTCAATTTGATACATCTGGACGCCCAGGATCTGTCACATCTCGTTGGAGAATATCTGGGCCAGCACTGGGCGTACTCCCGTGGCGCAGTGTCCATGATGGGCTTCCGCGCAGCCGAACTCAACGGAAAACTTATTCAGGACCCTGAAATTGCCATCCGACAAGCAGTTGAAGATGACGACATGGACTCGGAATCAGTCCTGAGCGCCCGTGTTGCAGCCGCAGGAAATTTTGAGGAGGACCTTCAGAAACTCAAGCAAGGCGGGTTTGATTGCTTCGGAAAATGGGATACATTAAAGATTGACAAGCTTCTCGATCAAATAATCCAATCGGCCAATAGCAAGGAAGCGTCAGACAGTCGGCCAGTGCTGCTCCACCTGCATGATGTTGTTGAACTGTCCATGACACTGGAAGGATCATTCATATTGGCTCGCCTGCGTGCCCTCGTCGATTCTGCGTGGCAAAATGGTACTCAAATTGTCATTCTTGCAACTTCTTCGACTGAGACTCCCTCGGATGATTACCAAAACGCCGTCCGCGACCTGGCCTTTGGAGAATTTGTTATCAGCCGTCATCTGCAGCTGAACCAAGGCCACATTGTTAGGTGCTCTAAAAAGACGCTCGGAGAACTGCCCGTCGACTTGCAGACTGCGGACTACTTCTTTGAGAACATACAAAACATTCGGCGTATGATGCTGGCTCTTCAGCCCAACAGCGGAGCCAACGCAGAAGACGTCGAGGCGACATTGCTCGAATATCTGCGTTCTGCCAATGCACAGCAATCAATCTTTAGGAAAGGCATTCTACCGATTCCCGAAGTGTATCATATGGCACAGGCATTGAACTCGAACAGTGGGGACGTCGAGAGTTCTGCTCGCAGCGCTTTCATGGAGCGACTCATCATGGGGCCTTTGCGGCCACAGCCAGGCCAGAAGTACCTGGATGAAGTAGCTCAGGATTACATCTCGGCAGCTGGCGAAACTAAAAGTCCAAACGAAGACGTCAAGTCGGAGACCAGGGCTACAGCAAAGCTGAATGAATACGAGAAGCGCATACAATCCGGCCTTATCAACAAGGAAAATCTACGAACTACCTTTGGAGATGTGCACGTTCCTGCAGAGACCGTCACCGCCCTCAAGCTTCTCACCTCTTTAGCACTGGTACGACCGGATGCCTTCTCATATGGAATCCTGGCAGCAGACAAAATACCGGGCTGTCTCCTGTACGGTCCTCCTGGGACTGGCAAAACGATGCTCGCCAAAGCGGTTGCCAAGGAGAGCGGCGCGAATATGCTCGAGATTAGCGGCGCCACAATCAACGACAAGTGGGTTGGCGAAAGCGAGAAGCTGATCCGCGCCGTCTTTACACTTGCCAAGAAATACTCGCCTTGTGTCGTCTTCATCGACGAAGCAGACTCGCTACTGGCCAACCGCAGCATGTTTAGCAACCGGCCCTCGCACCGTGAGCACATCAACCAATTCCTCAAAGAATGGGACGGCATGGAGGAAACCAATGCCTTTATCATGGTGGCAACCAACAGGCCGTTTGACCTGGATGATGCCGTCCTCCGTCGCCTCCCGCGAAAGCTCTTGGTCGATCTCCCTCTCCGAGATGACCGCGCCGCTATTCTCAAGCTGCTCCTCCGCGACGAGACGCTCGACGGCTCCGTCTCCATCGACGACTACGCCGAGCGCACGCCGTACTACTCAGGCTCCGACCTGAAGAATGTCTGCGTCGCCGCTGCCATGGCCGCGGTGGAGGAAGAAAACGAAATGGCCATGAAGCACACCGGTCCCGAGCCGTTTGAGTACCCCGAGAAGCGCATCCTGCGCAGGGAACACTTTGAAAACGCGATGAAGCAGATCCCGGCGAGCATCAGCGAGGACATGCTGTCGCTCAAGATGATTCGCAAGTTTGACGAGGACTACGGGAACCGCAGGCGGGCCAAGAAGAAGTCGATGGGCTTCGGCATATTGGATGAGAAGCTCGTGACGGATGCGCATGAGGCGCGTATTCGTAGGTGAAGAGATGGGAAGGAAAAAAGTCCAGCAATCTGACTGTACATAAGTATACATGCAGGAAAAAGAAGGCGCTGATTTAGCTCGCCGCTTGTATTTCTAGATTGAGGGAGCTGCTCGGCAACTGGCCGTTTCTTGTCACAATAGTATAGATGCCTAACATGTATTGGCTAGAAAGGGCCGTGTAATTGTACATGATATGAATTGTATATGATATTGAATGGATCTTGCCGCTTGTTTTGCTTTTTAAAATACAATTAGGCTGGGTCGGGGTAATATTTGATGGCTAAACAAAATCATCAATACCAAAATTGACCCCCTTCCCCCCGCCGGGATTATACACTGCTTGGTCATGCCTCTGTAGACAACTGAACGCCCTCTGCAGCTAGTGCTCGTGAGTAATCAGCCTGGGCCCTGTCGAGGGCGTCAAGTGTGGGCTGCATCATCTTGATGACAGCATCGTGGCCGCCGCCGACCATGTCCGACTTCCAGCGAATCTTCTTGCCCGTCTTCTCAAAGTGGTCGCGAATCTCCTGCTTGGTCTTGCGGATGATTTCGTCGCGCTCCTTTCCAGCGTCGTCGGCGACGACCTGGATGCGACTCGTCGAGCGCTTCAGCGACTCGGCGAGGTACTGCAGCTCGCCGGCGCGGTCGGGGTCGCCAGACAGAAATGCATCCCAGAACTGATGCAGGAATTCCACCGTGGTGGCGTGTGTCAGCGTGCACCGCTCTACAATCTGGACGGGCAGTCCCATGGGCGTCGACGCGTCCGAAGCGTGGCCGTATTTTTGCGAGCGCTGCTGGAGAATGCCGTTCAATACGTCCTTTTCGGCGCCAATGATGGCACGCCGCGAGCTGCTCTGGTTTTTCTTGGAGGGCTCATCGTCTTCACTGTCACTGCCATCGTCAAAGTTGATAGCAGCCTGCAGGTCCATGCCTGCATTGGCATCAATGGCCACGCCTTTGAACACGCCTTGCATTTTCAGCAAGACAGTAGCAGGGTTCTGCTTCGCAAAGACTCTGACATTGCTGGATGGCGTAGAATCGTGCTTTGCAAAGAACTTGTTTTGCTCTTTGACATTCAGCATGATGCGGTGCTCTTGAGCATCGCCGCGCAGGTCCCGCAGCGCCAGTTCCCTGTAGTATTCAGCCCTGTCGTCATCTGGAGTATCTGACGGGGCGACATTTGCCATGATCTTCTCACTGAGACTGTTCAGGGTCTGTACAATAGGAATATTCGCTCTAGGCCGCATTTCAACATCCTTGGCGTTGCCGCTTTTAAATCCACCCTGATTCTCTTCATTTGCCTCGATATCAATGATGTGAGGGACCTGCTGAGACATGATTTTGCTTTGGACATTTTGCAGGTTTTCGTTGACGTCGTATTTGTCAAAGATGGCGTCGTTTGTGTCATTTTCGGTAAAGCGCTCTCCCCGAAGCTTCTTTGACAGACGACTGAGAAAAAACCTAGACCAGAAATCGGCCTCAGATAACTTCGGTACATTTTCATTATATATGCGCTTCACGAGCGGATGCTGAGCGAATATCATCTGGACCTGCTCGACGCTAATGTTCAACTTCATCTCACCGTCCACTGTTCGGGGTTTAACGGTGGAGAGGACATTATAAGGGCCCTTCTTTTGATTTGACTCGATGGCATGTGCTCGTAGTAAATTTGTCCTAGTGGACCAGAATTGCGAGTTGAAAGCAGCGACTGAGATGGATTCCGGCTTGGTAGAAAGCGCATCCATGTATGTTTCATTGAGGCCAAGGTCCTTTTTCATGAGGGATCGTTGCAGCTCGATATCATTCTTCAGCTGCTGGTCGTCGAACCATCGAGTCGAGGACTGCTGTGTATTGACGGCATTTGCAAATGCCATTGTTGCCGAGGCACTGCCGCCAGTACCAGAGGACCCTTGTGGCGTAGAGGAACCAGCTGGGCGTGGCACATTGGGGTCTCCGCTCCGCACTTCCGAGAGCAACCGGGAAAGAACATCTTTGAAGGAAGTGGCCTCTTTTTTGGCCTCGTCAGTGTTGAAATGAAAGAGGTAGGTGATAGCATCACCACCGCTGGGATTCTGCTCGAATATTTTGAGCATGACCTTGGGTGCACCATCTGGCGTCTGCTGCAAGTCTGGGAATCTCAATTAGCACCCATACATGGACAGCATCGTGATTTAAAAAGGCGTACTGGTTATCTTTGGCACGGGTAACGATACGGCGGGAGGACCCCCAGAGTTTGGAGTCCATGTCACCGTTTGAAGATCGGATGTGATTGTGAGGATGCCATCTTTTTTCTTATACAAAGTGCGGCCAGCTGGAGTCGTTGCCATGATGGCCCTGAGAAGGCACCAAGTGTGCCTGGCAGCGCCTGTGACTCAGTCCACTTCACAAGATAGACATGTGCGCATGTGAGCTCATGCAGTTGGGCTTGAGGTCTCGTGAGGACCTATGTTTTTCCTGGAGCTGCTTTGTCGAAACAGGATCCTGCGCGATGGCTGAAGAGAGTTGTAATCTAGTCGCCGAATTCGATATCTTGCACAAAATGTGACGGGTGTTGGCGTCGAGGCAAACGATGCACGGTGACGACGGAAAGTATTGCATCAAGTGTTGGCCTTGGATGAGGGCGAATGACAGGTGCAGATTAGGTGGGACTTGAGCTTGCGGCGCTAGCCACGGCGAGGCCAAGTCACCAGCCTCAAGTGTGGGTGGCTCAGCGGCAAACAACTTGCCTTATTTTACGTACAGCGCACGGGCTTTAGAAGAATCAGTGGCTTACTATTAGGCGTGCTACAGCTGGATTCTTAGGGGGAAACGCCGGAATGAAACGATGCAAGTGTGAATTCTGGCACTGTATGAAACGCTGTATATGGCGCGTAGATTACAGTAACAATTCCTAGCAATGCACACTGTCTAGCGGAATCTTTCAGACCATGAATGGTTCCGACCAGATGCCTCACAGGTAGGTTAGTAGGTACCTAGGTACCTAGGTAGATACCTGGGAGTCGGCGACTGTGTTGTCCTGAGAGCTGGAGGCTGCGGCCAAAAAGTCGGCTACTGGAGGCTGCTGTGGCACGGCGACACCAGGGCACGCAGGGCTATCACAGGGGGCCAGGGCGTGCCGTCGCGTCCGAGACTGCTGCTGTGTTGGCAGCCCCAGCGTGGCAGGCAGCCTGCGCCCGCCCGTCCGCCCCCGAAAAGTGCCACAGCGCCACCGAAAAAAAGCCCAGCGACGCACCCACCAAATGGGCAAGGTGACTCCCGTGCGTGCACCGTCATGCTTTTCGTGGAGCCCCCAAATCCACCCATTGAAACCTCCAGCTTGGCCGTTGTTAGGGCCTCTCTTTTGCTTCGTTCTCATCCTGTGCTCCCTAGCTCTCCCGTCTTCAAAGACTTACTCCGCCATTCTTTTTTCCTGATCCTACGATCGCGAGATTGGGATGCGTCTCGTCGGCCGTCTTTGATACTTCCTCCTCTGTCTATTGTTCAATCCCAGAAAAACAAAAGTCTCCTGAAGCTTCGCGAGGCCTATCACCACGTCATGTTGAGAAATTCGCTCTGTCGAGCCAGCTCTCAGCTGCTCCGCGGCGCCCGCATCTCGCCCGCCGTTTCCTCGCTCTCAACCGCTTGCGCTCGTCCTTCGTCATGGAAGGTCGCTGCCGCTCGCCGCTCGCTGGCCCTCACAGCCCGTCGCACCTACGCCACGACCGACGCCTCCCACTCGGCCCCCGACCCTAACGACAACTTCCTCACCGGAAGCACTGCCAACTACATTGACGAGATGTATATGCAGTGGAAGAAGGATCCCGAGAGCGTCCACGTCTCGTGGCAGATCTACTTCAAGAACATGGAGAGCGGCGACATGCCCATCTCCCAGGCCTTCCAGCCTCCTCCCAACCTGGTGCCCAACATGACCGGTGGCGTGCCTCGCCTCGGAGGTGGTCTTGCCATGGAGGACGGCTCTGATGTCACCAACCATTTGATGGTCCAGCTCCTTGTGCGTGCCTACCAGGCTCGTGGCCACCACAAGGCCAACATCGACCCCCTGGGCATCAGAAACACCGCCGAAGGTTTCGGTAATATCAAACCTAAGGAGTTGACTCTCGATTTCTACGGCTTCACTGAGAAGGACCTGGATACTGAATATACCCTGGGCCCTGGAATCCTGCCCCGTTTCAAGCGCGAGGGTCGCGAGAAGATGACCCTGCGCGAGATTGTCGCCGCCTGCGAAAAGATTTACTCTGGCTCCTACGGTGTCGAGTTCATCCACATCCCCGACCGCGAAAAGTGCGACTGGCTCCGCGAGCGCCTCGAGGTGCCCCAGCCCTTCAAGTATTCCATTGACGAGAAGCGCCGTATCCTCGACCGACTTATCTGGAGTTCCAGCTTCGAATCCTTCCTCATGACGAAATACCCCAACGACAAGCGTTTCGGTCTCGAGGGCTGCGAGACCCTCGTCCCTGGTATGAAAGCTCTTATCGACCGCAGTGTCGACTACGGCGTCAAGGACATTGTCATTGGTATGCCCCACAGAGGCCGTCTCAATGTTCTATCCAACGTCGTCCGCAAGCCCAACGAGTCCATCTTCAGCGAGTTTGCCGGTACTGACACCGCTGAGGAGGGCTCTGGTGACGTCAAGTACCATCTTGGCATGAACTTTGAGCGTCCTACTCCTTCTGGCAAGCGTGTCCAGCTTTCTCTTGTCGCCAATCCTTCTCACTTGGAAGCTGAGGACCCCGTCGTCCTTGGCAAGACCCGTGCCATCCAGCACTACAACAACGACGAAAAGGCCCACCGCACTGCCATGAGCGTTCTCCTGCACGGTGATGCCGCTTTCGCCGCCCAGGGTATCGTCTACGAGTGTCTCGGCTTCCACTCTCTGCCCGCCTTCTCCACTGGCGGTACCATTCACCTGGTTGTCAACAACCAGATTGGTTTCACCACTGATCCCCGTTTCGCTCGTTCCACTGCCTACTGCACGGATATTGCCAAGGCCATTGATGCCCCCGTCTTCCACGTCAACGCTGATGATGTTGAGGCTGTCAACTTTGTCTGCCAGCTTGCTGCTGACTGGCGCGCGGAGTTCCAGCATGATGTCGTCATCGACCTAATTTGCTACCGCAAGCACGGCCACAACGAGACTGACCAGCCATCCTTCACTCAGCCCCTCATGTACAAGCGCATCAACTCTCAGGTTCCTCAGATCGATGTCTATGTTGACAAGCTGCTGAAAGAAGGCACTTTCACCAAGGAGGATATTGAGGAGCACAAGCAGTGGGTATGGGGCATGCTCGAGGAGAGCTTCTCCAAGTCCAAGGACTACACCCCCACGTCCAAAGAATGGACCACATCTGCCTGGAACGGCTTCAAGTCTCCCAAGGAGCTGGCCACCGAGATTCTACCTCACAACCCCACCAACGTTGACAAGAAGACTATTGAGCATATTGGTGAAATTATTGGTTCCGCTCCCGAGGGCTTCACCGTCCACCGCAACCTGAAGCGCATTCTCAACAACCGTACCAAGTCTGTTGTCGAGGGCAAGAACATTGATTTCCCCACTGCCGAGGCTCTGGCCTTTGGCACTCTCGTCACCGACGGCTACCACGTCCGTGTATCCGGCCAAGATGTTGAGCGTGGTACCTTTTCCCAGCGTCATGCTGTCTTCCACGACCAGGAGAACGAGGCTACCTACACACCTATTCAACACATCAGCAAGGACCAGGGCAAGTTCGTCATTTCCAACTCTTCTCTGAGTGAGTTTGGCGCTCTTGGTTTCGAATACGGCTACTCCCTGTCATCTCCCAACGCTCTTGTCATGTGGGAGGCCCAGTTTGGTGACTTTGCCAACAACGCCCAGTGTATCATTGACCAGTTCATCGCCTCTGGCGAGGTCAAGTGGATGCAGCGCAGCGGTCTTGTCATGTCTCTGCCTCACGGTTACGACGGACAGGGTCCTGAGCATTCCTCTGCTCGTATCGAGCGCTACCTTCAGCTTTCCAACGAGGACCCCCGTGTCTTCCCTTCTGAGGAGAAGCTTGCTCGCCAGCACCAGGACTGCAACATGCAGATCGCTTACATGACCACCCCTGCCAACTTGTTCCACGCTCTGCGTCGCCAGATGGAGCGCCAGTTCCGCAAGCGTAAGTTCACCCGACACATTTTGCTGATTCATGCTAACAATAGACAGCTCTCATCATCTTCTTCTCCAAGTCCCTCCTCCGTCATCCTCTCGCTCGCTCCAGCCTCGAGGAATTCACTGCCGAGGATGCTGGTTTCCAGTGGATCATCCCCGACCCGGAGCACCAGACTGGCACTATCAAGTCTCCCGAGGAGATTGACCGTGTCATTCTCTGCACTGGCCAGGTCTGGGCTGCTCTGCACAAGTACCGTGCCGACAACAAGATCGATAACGTTGCCTTCACCCGTATCGAGCAGATGAACCCCTTCCCCTGGCAACAGCTGAAGGAGAACCTCGACACGTACCCCAACGCAAAGACCATCGTCTGGGCCCAGGAGGAGCCCCTCAATGCCGGTGCCTGGAGCTTCATGCAGCCCCGTATCGAGACTCTGCTCAACCAGACCAAGCACCACGACCGCAAACACGTCATGTACGCTGGCCGCAGCCCCAGCGCGTCTGTTGCTACTGGCTTGAAACACGTCCACAGCAAGGAAGAGAAGGAGCTGCTGGAGAAGGCCTTTACTGTCAAGCAGGACAAGCTCAAGGGCGAGTAAGGGAATTCCCGGTGGTGTTTCCAGAGGTGCGGTCGTCGGAAGGTGCTGTTCAACGAGGTGGAAGTTGAAGAAAATGGAGAAAGAAAGGAAAGAGAGCTTCCACTGTTGAACTTTTCAGGGGAGGGAGTCATCTCCTTTGTGTATCACACTGTATCATACCCCTCCCTTGAGGACCAAGAAACCACTTGTCATTGTACCTGGTGCATGGTGCAAGTATGAGCGGATTTAAATGGCTCTTAATATTATTGCTTCTTTGATGTCAAATGACCTGCGCACATATAATGAACTATGCACAGATAATCTCCGACTCTGTTTGCCTACACCCGTCTATGTTGGAACCAAGTATATAACTCCTCCCTGTGCCATTGATTTATGTTTTACTCCTTGTCCAGAGTTACCTCCCACGGTTGAACGATGCCATTGTCACCTGTTGTAATTAACATTTCCTCTTCGCCTCGAGTAGTCGCTCCGCCATCATAGCGCTTGCACCATGTAATGTGATTGACTTCATAAGGCCCATGCGCGTTTTCTTTTGTGCCGATGACCTTCCATCTCGCGGAGCCAGGAGGCAATGTCGCCGGCTGCTGCACAGCCAGCGGCTCTCCCTCTGCGGCGTCCGTCATGGGCTGATCGGCGCCAGATTCTACCGTCGCTGTCGTCGTCGTCGTCGTTGCTGTTTCTTCCTCGGGAGCTTCTCTGTACAGCACAATCTTGCCGTCGCTGCCGGTGCTGGCTACAACGCCCGTCTTCGCGCTCCACGCGGCGGCGTAGATGTCGCGGTGGTGCGCGGCCGGCAGGATCGCGGAGCACGCCCACTCCTCGCGGAGCGACTTGCGTATCGTGTTGGGGATGCCGCCGAGAGCACTGCGACCGCTCTGCTCGCCATCCTCGTCGTCGTCGTCTTCCTTGAGCGTCCAGATGCGCATGGTGGCATCGGCCGAGTAAGATAGCAGGCGCGGGAACTTGTCGCCGGGGCGCGGGCGCGACTCCCACTCGACGCCCCATACGGTCTGCTCGTGGCCTTCGAGCACGGCGACGCACACCCACTCGCCATCACTGTCCTCGCGCCAGACGCGCACCGTGTTATCGTAGCTAGCGCTGGCCAGCACATCCGGGCTGTACCGCCGGCGGGTATTGCGGCCGGGCACGTCCGGGCACCACGCCACGGCCTTGACGTCGCCTTCGTGCTCGTTGAGCACAGCGATGGTCTCCCACTCATCGTCCTCCTCTGAGGCGCCAATGTCTTCCCAGATCCAGACGGATTTGTCACGCGAGCACGTGGCCAGGTGCGCGCCAGACGGCGAAAACGCACACGACTTGATCTCGGAGTCGTGGCCCTCGAGGACGAGTGTAAATTCCCATTCCTTATCTTCCCCATTGTTGGAGTCGTCGTCATCGTTGTCGTTGTTGTCCCGGACGTTGGCAGAGGTGACTTCCCGCTCGAGCGCCGCTTCGCCGTCGTCACCGGCTTGGTCGCCGTCCCAGCGCCAGACGCCCGCCGTGGCATCAAAGCTGCCAGAGACGAGGCAGAGCTTGTGGGGCGGCAGATTGGGCTTCCAGGCTGCGGAGCGAACGGAACGTGTGTGTCCGCCGGTGAGGCTGCTGTGGGAGAAGAGCGTTGCGAGCGAGAAGACGGTCACACCCTTGCCGTGGACGGTGGCGACGAGGGGGAGCGTCGGGTGCGGCGTCGTCTGCCAGGCGCGCTCGCAGAGATCAGGCTTGAGAGGCGCGAGAGCGAGGATCTGGGCAACGCCCATCGTCGAAGGTACCGACGTCGGCTGCATCCCGGCCTCGAGGTCGGCTTTCGAGGTGGGGGAGCACAGGTATGATTGTGGAGTGTATACAGTCAGCGTGGTTGAAGGCCGGTTGGTCTGTGGGAACGAGTGACAGGATATATCGAATACAGAAGTGTTGACGACTGAGGGAGTGTAGACTCAAGTAGAGGAATACATCGGTCGTTAGAAACTGGGGTTGGTGGGAAGTTGGGCTTTAACTGTGGATGGTGGACTGGGTTGGCATTCGCCCGCAATCGGCCGTTATTTAGCCCCGCCAAAATTATAGCAAGCCGAATCGCCGTCATGACAAGTTATGACAATTGAGACTGTTGTCATAATTCTGCTTTGCAAATTATCTGCTCAAAAGGACGAATATTTCTCACATTTCTTATGAGTTGGGTCCTGGCTAGACTGGCCGAACTCGCACTGTACATGACATCATTTTCGTTCCGTAGCAGTCCCGAGACTCAATGCCAAATCTCATGGCCCAAATAAAGGAATTTCTAGATTTTATTAGGATCTCGTTCATCTGAGGATCAAATTCACCGATTCAACGATGTAGGTGAAAGGAAGGTATTGCGAAGGCTTCACAGGACCAAGGAACAATTTGGTCGCGGTGATGCAAATTTCCCAGACTCGTTGTTAGTTTGGAGATTTATTTAATTGAGTGCTGCAGATTTGGTCTAGATTATAAATCGTCATCGTTTAAAACCGCTTTTGACCATTTGTTAGTCTCTTCGTGCCTTTGCTGCAACCCACTTGCCGGCCTTTATAAAATCACCTCCCACGGGTGTCTTTTCCTGGCGTGCTCTCTCCAGCCCGCCTCTCTTGAAACCTCCAGGCATGACCAGCCAGCCAACAAGATCGAAGATGAGAAAGGCCAAGACAATGGGCTGCAGCACAGCCACGCCTTTGCTTTGCGCAATGGCGCCGACGCCAAAGGGGATAATGGCTGCTCCACCGCCGCCAAAGCCGCCCGCGAATCCAATCGCACTCACATGGTACTCGGGTGGAAGTAGCTTGGTGGCTGTCACAATGGCTGCTGGGAAGAGAGGGCCCAGGAAGAAGCCCAGAAGGATTATGAAGACGAGCGATGCGGCAAAGTTGGGCACAAGCCAGTACAGCAACTGTAGCGCAATGCTGAGGAAAATGTACACAGTAATGGCCAGTTTCTCGCCGATACGGCCAGTGACGAACCCCAAAATGACACGGCCAAGCGTCAAACCCAGCCAGAACATGGTCACCGACAAGCCAGCCAGGAACGGCTCAGCATGGCGGACCTTGATCATAAATGTAGGGATCCAGCCTCCGAGGCTGACCTCGACACCGACATAACCGAGCAGGAAAACGGCCACGACCCAGGTCAACGGCTGCTTGAGAGCATGGCGTGTAGTGATGCGCTCCTTGCCCTCGCCGTCGTATGCCAGCTTCCTGCGATAGGACGCTCCGTCGTGGGGCCCAAACGCCAGCATGCCAGCAACAAACTCGCAGCAAACCATGCCTATCATGACATAGTAGAACGTATACCATTGCAGGTGACCCTTGGTTACCATGGCAGACGCGATGAGGGGGCTGATGGTGGCGCCGAGGCCATAGGCGCCGTGGACCAGACCCAGGAGCTCGTTGGCTTGGTGCATGTTGCCGACCCAGGCGTTGTAGCCGCTGTCTTCGATTCCGTTGCCGTAGCCGGCGACGAGGAGGGCGACGGGCAGCACGGGGAACGGCGGATGCAGCGCCATGGGAAGGTAGCCGATGACGCGGCAGATGGGCCCGATGAAGGCTACGCCGCGCTGGCCAAACTTGTAGTGAATCCAGTTGTTGGAGAGGGCAGCGGCGACGTAACCGACGAACGGGACGGCAAAGAGAGTCGAGACCTGGGTATAGTTGACATTGTAGTATGGTTCAATCTGGATTGTTAGAGCGATGATTGGGTCGGTTTGATAGGGCTACATACATATGGAAGAAGTGCCTGTAAATATGCATTAGTATGTGACGGGGCAGATGTGCCATGGTGGTGGATATTGCTGCACTTACACCTATACAGGCATCATTCATGCCCATGATAAAAAGTGCCAAGTTGACAACCAAGAAGCGGGCTGTGTTATTTCGCGACCCATTCCAGCGCTCCAGGCCACCTGAAGAATCCGTATCATTGCCTGTATCTGACGAGCTCTCTTGGACAGCGGTTTGTGTGATTTTGTCCGCGTCTGCCTTTTCGACGTCTGTGGCGGGCGAGCTGTGGACAACGGCCTCGTTCTGGCATGCAGCGAACGAACCTCCCTTCTCAGGAAGCGAGCTGGCCATTTTGGGGAGAGAATCTGAGCGGCTGAAGTATGCAACAGTCGAAGACAGCGATCGGATCGTCAGAAGAGACAAGGGAGAGATGGAACCTGACAAGCAGGGTCTGGTGGCGAGGGCCACAAAACTATCCCAACAGCCGTGTTCAAGACATGCAGCGATGTCGGCAACCAGAGCTCGATTGTAGCGAGAACAAATCAGATGGAGCAAACTTGGAGAACAGAGTAAGGAGGACGTTCTTTTTACATATTCCAGGTTCTGGGTGGTGTTACACTGCAGGAATAGAAAAGCCAGGAGATGGGCGCGAATCCACAAACATGCGGAAAAACAGCCAAAGATGCAGGCAGTCTAGGCCGACTCGTGAATATAATCGGAACAGGGGTCTAAAGAGGGTGTAGCCCAGTCGGAGACGAGCAGTCGGGCTAAACAAGAAGGATTGTTTGAGCTCATTGTTATTTGTTATAACTTATTAGCACCGACTTATTCCCCGCGTTGGCGCCCCGGAAGCGGAGAGCGTCGGTCCCTGGGAATATGGGCCGCAATGCTTGGTGTGGTTGTGGGGGTCATGCAGCCTGGCAAGCTGAGCGAATGTTGAGCTGGAATGGTGCCAGACTCTCATTGGTAGAGAGAATGCAGAGCTGTATTGAAAAGGGCGGCGAAAAGACGGCAGTTGGTATCAAAAGTTTCAACCAGGCGTCCTCGGTTTGAAAGCGACCACAACATGTCTGTCTCATCACGTAATGGGCCTCTAGCTGCTGCTCAGGCAGTTCGGGACGACGGGCCGCCAGGGAACACGGGTCAAAGACAGGATTTGCAGGGCAGCTGATGTGCAGCACATGTGGCGGCATCGAGAAGGTTCATACACTAATTCATCAAGCATGCAAGCATGTCAGCATTTTTGTCTCTATTTGCCCCCCAACGCCGTTTCTAGACCCGCGGGTGGCGCTGATCCTTGCTGTGGTTGTTGCGCCTACAGGAGGTTGTGCAAGCCCTGTCGGCCCGACATTCCGCTGAGAATCCTCTGATGGGTCTTTCCAGCCGCCAAGTACGGATGGAAATGTACGTACTAGTAATATCAAGGGCGTGGGATGAATAATGCGGAGATGAATCTTGTACGTATAAACTAAAACGATTGCGAAATGAGTCGAGTTGCACTGTCGCATGGAAGCAAGCTGGTTATTTCGCTGCCCAGCACCCAGGGGCCATCACAAAACCAACCTTGCCTGTGAGCCCACCCAGCCCGCCAAGAAAGCACGCCAGATCTTGTACCGCGACCGCGGCGACTGGGCTCTGCCGTTGTGTGTCCTGGGTTTTGCCCGTTGCGGGTAGGGCTGGTCATGGTAGCGACGCCGTTGTCTACTGATATAAATTTATATTGCCGACTCCAAAACCTCATCCTCACAACGTGTGCCGTTGCAGGAAAGAAAATCCACCTACACAAGGTCGACCGCGGCCAATTCAGCATGGCCCAGCTTTCCGGCCATCCGAGCGTCCCGCCACCACTGGTCGTGCCCACGAGCACCGCCGCATTTCTGGCCGCTTCCTGTGTCGCGCTCACCATGCAACGCTGGCGGCAGCGCTGTGCGACTTGACGGCTCGACCCGACGGCAGTTTATTTCTGGTCTCCCAGCCTCACCAGTCACCTGCGTCAATACCAACATTTGCCATTTTCCCCTCTGAGACAAGCGTTCCATGACGTTGCGATTTTCTCACGCCTGAGACTTGTTGCGTCTTTGATGATTGCGACAATCTTTTTAGCCTACAGAGCACGTTCATCTACAAAACACCCCTCCTTTGCGTCGTCACCCCGCCCCGCCATCGTCAGCTTCAAGTCCTCCGAGCAAGACCGCAAACATGCCGCGCTCCAACTACGACGACGACAGCGAGCACCGCAGGGAACACGGCTCCCGCCGCAATCGCTCCCCCGACTACTACTCCGGCGCGGGCGGCGGTCCGGCCGCAGGCTTTGGCGAGCCCGGCCGTCCCTTTCGCGACGACGACGAGCCCTTTGAGCGCGAGGAGATGACGCTCGCGCCGCCCGCCCGCGACTACGGCCGCGCCAACTCGGTGCCGCCCGGCAATGCGCTCGCCTACCGCAACGGCTCCGAGTCGCCCTACGAGCGGTCCCGCGGCGGCCACAGCCGGCGCTCGCGCTCGCGCTCCGACTACGACGACGACGACGATGGCGCGTCGCGTCGGGACCGCCGTCGTGGCTCCCCGAGCCCCATGAGCCGCGCGCGCCACGCCGTGGAAGACAACTTTAGCAACTCGTCGACGGGCATCGGCGCGGGCATCCTCGGTGCCGTGGTTGGCGGTTTCGTCGCGAACCGGGCGACGGACGCGGCGTACAACCGCAGCGGAAAGGGCGGCGGCCATCGCCGCCGCAACAGCGACGAGAATGCGGTGCCCAAGGCCGTCTCGACGCTCCTGGGGGCCGTCGCGGGTGGCTTGGGCGCCAATGCGTTTGCGCACCATGTCGAGGGAGAGCGAGAGAAGAGACGCGAGCGCGAGCACCCGCACAGAGGCCGGTATGTCATCTTTGCGCGAGGAAGCACGAGAACGGAGCATTACTGACGTTTTGTGGCTTGCAGAGATGATGATGGTGACTATGGTAGCCGACGCTCTCGCTCGCGACGAGGCGATGATTATGACGACTATGATGACCGCCGCCGTGACGACTACAGAAGGTACTGAGATGATTTAATGACGTGGATGACCTCGATTATGAGAAACGTGATATTTAACGGCCAAATTATTGCTATTTCGATGCTCGGGGATTGAATGGCAAGCTCAGTAACATGGGGGGCTTCGGTCGCGCGATGCAATTTTGCCAGTAAGAGTTTGTAATGATTTTAGTTTCGATTCAATACACGATATCTACATTAGCACCAAGTGTCCCGTCTCCCGCTTTCCAATACATCTTGCAGATTTTACCACAATACCAGGCTGCTCGTGAGCAATCCGTACCCTAGTTCGCTAACTGTCGCGCGATGTCAACCTCGAGGTGTGCTTTTGCTCCTTTTGCCGCTGCTGCAGAACCTTGTGCTCTCGCTCAACAATCACCTTGAAGAAGCGCACAATCTCCGACAGGGCCCTGCTTGCGTCGTCGGCCGCCCCGATCATGTCAAACAAAGACTGGCTGTCGGCAAGCTGCTTGGCGATGACCGAGTCGGGCTGACAAAAGGTGCGGATGCGCATCGCGCGCGCATTCACCTTCATGGTGTGTAGGAGGCTGCTGATCTCAACGGGGTTGCATTGGCGGCGGCCACAAAAGGTGAATTCGTTGACGTGCAGCGCCACCAGGTCGACCTGCGTCTCGAGGTCGAAACGGAACCCGACCACACGGGGGCGGCCCTGCTGGTACCAGGCGTCGGTAATCTTTTTAAAGTTGATCGGCACGAGGCGGCCTTTTTCGAGCTCACGGGAAATGTAATTGTTCAGAGCACAGGTGAGGTGGTATTCAAGCTCGCAGTACAGCAAGCTTTGCTCTCGTGCATCGAGCGAAATAAGGAGCTGCGCACCAGACGCTTTTGCATGCGGGAGTCGCCGATTTGGATGGTGAAGTTCAGTCTGAAAGGTGAGTTTTGGGTCAAGATTGCAACAGCACGAGAGGACGCACCATGTCTCTTGCAATCTTCTTGATGCTGTCAAAGATGCCGACTCTCTTTTGAGGTGTCTTGCTTTCTCCGTCCTGTCCAGTGTTTTCAAGCCATCCGTTGTTACCAATCAGGGTCTTGCCGCCTTGTTTGACAGTGGGAAAGTCCTGTCCTCGAAAGTACAGAGGCAGGGGCGAGAACATGGGACTTTCAGAGACCATCTCGGGGGGATAACATGCCTGTCGCTCTTGGGGGGGTCGCGACGTTTTCGTGGGGCTCTTCTGTCTTCTCATGCCCTCAGCCAGGCTTTTGGATCTCCTCGGATGATGGGTCGCGCCATCACAAGATCCAACTGGCTCGGGCGAAAGTGGTGAGACACCAGACCTATAGATTTGCGTCCAGTCGTTGTAGATGTCAACCACGCCATCGTCGCCATGTTGTCGTTGCTGGCTTTTGCGGTTGCTTGGTATATTCAGCGGTCTTGGCGGTTGTAGCTCCAAACCATGGGAAGAATATGAGGAGGATGGAGCCCGGTTGTTTGCATCGGTTTTGGTAGTAGTGCTTGCACTAAGCGGCGAGATGGCTGCGTCTACATGCTCCATCTGCGATCTCTGTGGCTTGGTAGCGCTTCTGTGCTGGGCAGAGACGTCAATTTGAGCTAGTGCCGCTTTCTGGCGTCTTTTGGTGAGAGACTCATTGGTTGCACGAGGCATGAGCTCTGAAAAGGTCGGAGAGACGACACTGATGGTTTCGTAGGCCTTGTGCTGTGACTCGGAGGATCCAACTCGAGACTCGACCCGCGCCGGTTGACCCTGTGATAGATGATTGTTGCCCTCGTCAGTCATGCCGGTTTTCGTCGGACCGAATCGACCCGTGTTCAGCTTCTGCGTGAAACTGTTGACTGTCAGGTTAAAATTCAAAATGGTTGGGTGATTCACCATACGCGTCGGTAATCTTGTCCATCTGGGTCTCCGTCAGGTTCATTCGTATGTGCAGAGGCTGGTTTGCGGTGCGTTTTCTGGGTGAAAGAGATTTCGACCTTGCAGAGGGCGAGTTGCGCAACGAGGATGATCTCACAGAGTACACAGCGGGGGAACCTGGGCCAGAACTCCGTTTTGGGACTGTGGTCTCTGGTGATGCGGACGACATTGAAGTTATGGGGGGGCTGTAAATGTCAGTGCAGTTGTTCTTTTACTTCTCTAATTCTAATAAAAATCATTTCGCTGTTTTGTGGGATTTTGTCCGCACAGAATATCTGAAAAGACACTTGTGAAGGAGCGAGGTCCGCCACAAGCACCTAGGTAAGCAAACGGCGGCAGTCTCAGGCCGCTTGCCAGCTGGCAGAAGGGCATCAAACGGAGTTTCAGACTGAACACGATGAATCCAACAATCACTCTTAGTATAAGCGTCTGTATACCACAAATCTTTGATTCAAATATGCCAAGGCGGTTCGCTCAAGCACAAGTGTTGATTGATAAATGAGATGAACGCCGTGACGCTTCGACCTGGGCAGTAGTTTACGATGATGGCTTCATACTGGTTACTCTAGCAATTTTGTTGCAGTTGGCCTACTCATGTAGCTACACAGCATATCTATTGCTTCAATGAACCCTTCTGCGCTCCTCTGACCCAGTGTTGACACGAAACGCAAGTCGCCATGTCGCCACAGCCTAATCAAGTGGCACAAGCCGAATGAGATCCCAGACAGCATAGCAAAGAACTTACAGGCTTCAACGCTAAGATATAGTCATCGTTTTGCTTAGAGGCTCACACATTTTGCACTTTGGGAGCAAAAGCGTGTGCAATCACGCTCATCATTTCGATGGGGCAACCCGCGTCCGCGATGCCATGAAACTCGAGAGCTTAGATGTAGCGGCCCACGCGGTTTCAAGGAAGATAGCTAGCAGTCATGCTACGAACTGAGTTATCTATGATTTCATTCAAGAAGACTTCAATATCAGTCATGCTTCAACAACCGATGTGGTTCACGAAAGGCCCGCCAGCAGTGGCACATAGGTAAGAAGCGAGCCTTTGTTCTCAAGGCTCTCACCAGAATACTGAGTGCGAACACTATTTCTTTCTTCAACGCTAGACTGTCGATTCGTTTAGAGCCCTTTGGTCCTTTGTCTAGATTCAGGATGTCGCTGACACCATGCCGGCTTTGGTAAGACGCAATGCCGTTGTCTGACCCGTTTGTCGAAGTGCCGCTCCGGTGGCCCATGCTGGAGACAGTACCCTAGCAAGCACTCTGCGTCTATGCTTATCGCACACGCAACAACGTGGGCAATCGTTATGCGCGAGTCGTTGCTATAGGGAAAAGAGTAACTAGGTGCCAGTGCAAAGACATTGGCCGTGAAAGTTGTCGCACACTGGTCAAGCATCAATTTTAACCTTGGTAGGCTAGGTGTCAGTTCTTGGCAGCTAACCCGGTGTCAGGTCACGGTGCAGAAACGGCCATTGGTCAAATGGGTTGAAATTGTCAAGATATTTGAGTTTCACCCTGGCAAAATTATGCGAAACCCGTGGGCAAGGCGGTAAATGCCACCGGCTATGTAGCGGTTCGGAGGAGGGCCGCATGGCCGGTAGCTTGATATATTAGTCGAACTCGCGCAGCCCTGAATCTACTGTTGAGTACATATGACAGGGCTCGAAACGGCGGGAGAAGAACGTGAGCTCGCAGCTGGCTAGGGCGTCGATATTCGCGAGACTTTGCCGCCTTTTCTGTCCGATACTCGACTCGAGGCTGGTTATGAACTTAACACTAAGTGGTAAGATTGGACAGAAAGAACATCGGCTCTTTGTCGCGGCAAGAGAGTAAAAGTTACACACGGCGCTAGAGTTGGAGCACCTCACAACTTCCCGTTGAGAGACTTTTGGATTCGACGAACGCAGATGGGGCGTGCGCGGATGCAGTGCGTCATGGGGCCTGCAGAAAACGGGGGACCGGATCGTGCCATCTCAATACCTACCTAGTATGTAATTACCTAGTTACGACTACCGATTTTGCTTCCCGTTGCTGCTTGTCTGAGGCGCATCTCCCCCGCACAGGTGACATGAGTTAGGGGCGCAACTCCAGCACCCAAAATGGAGGGGTACTCAAGTCCCTACAGGCAATACCGCACTACCATGGATGCAGTCTGGCTCTGCGGCGGTCCGCGCAAGAACGTACAAAGTCTCAGCCAGAGGCTTCAAGCTAATCAAAGAGCTGTGAAGGCTCGGCCTCTTCAAATACGTCCGGCGATGATGGGCGTAAAGTGGGAAATCGACTGGGCAACCTGTAATTTACGTCATTCCTAGGGGCTAAAAGAGAGGAGACGCAAAGCCATAGCGTGGTGCCACAGCAGGGTAAACTGGGGGGGGCCTCTCTGTTCACTTCCCGAAATCTGCTGCCGGGCTTTAGCTCGTCGCCCACGGCCCACCCGTCGTCTCCTCCCTCTGCTCAAAGCGCCCACCAGCCACTCCCACACTCCGTCTCTCGCATTTTCCGGCATGGAAATCGCCCAATAGGCTTCCTGATGAATGCGATGCGACTTGAACCCCCTCCACTTAAAGCCAATGGAGGACCCCAACTGCCTTGCGGACCAGCCGTGTCATGCGAAAATGATTAACTATCTTGCAGCGCCAGCCTTGGTGGTATACGTCGCGGCATCGTCCTTCGTCTAATGCTAGGCTTGGCTGCGCAACCTTGGCACGGTTCTTTTTTAGTTTTGTCAAAAACCGTTCACTCCTCAGAGCGAAAACATTTTCCAATTCATCCTACGCTACATATTTAGATCGCGAACTTCTTCATTGACAAAGCATGGCGTTGCCACAACAAACGGGTTCCCACTATGATGTCGGTACGCACATCAATACGCGGCATCACTGCCAAGCATCACATCCACTGACATGTCTTTTTCCAGTCATCGTCGGAGCCGGCCCTGTCGGCTTGATGCTTTCAACATGCCTGGCTCGCTGGGGTTACAAAATAAAGCACATCGATAACCGCCCCGAGCCCACAGCCACAGGCCGCGCGGATGGCATTCAGCCTCGATCTCTTGATCTGCTTCGCAATATGGGCCTCAAGTCTGCAATCATGGCGCACAAGCCTGCGCGCGTCTTCGAGGTCGCATTCTGGGACCCTTCTGATACAGCATCTGGAATTCAGAGAACAGGCACATGGGCGTCCTGTCCAGATTTCATCGATGCGCGCTACCCATTTACCACTCTCCTGCATCAGGGCCACATCGAACGAGTCTTTCTGTCGGATCTTGAGAAGAACGGTGTCGAGGTTCAACGGCCATGGACTATTACCGGGTTTCAGTCCGACGAATCGCAAAGTTCCGAATACCCCGTCACCGTGCAGCTCGAGCATGTAGATGGCACAGCCCAGGAGCAACTACATACAAAATATCTCTTTGGCGGCGAAGGATCAAGGTCTTTTATCCGCCAGCAGTTGAATATTGAGATTCGCCACAAGGACCCTATTTCTCACGTCTGGGGTGTCATGGATGGCGTTGTGCAGACCAACTTTCCCGACATCAAGGTGAGCCTCCACTTACTCAATGTCTCTAGCCGCTGTGTTGACCAGGTCCCAGATGAAATGCACTATTCATAGCCATCATGGTTCTATCATGGTTATTCCCCGTGAAAAAAACATGGTTCGTTTATATATTCAGATCGCATCGTCGACAGATGCGGATTGGAGCCCTCGTAAAACGGCCACCGCAGAGCAGGTCCAGGAGTCAGCCAAAAAGATTTTCCAGCCCTACGCTATCGAGTGGGAACGTGTCGAATGGTACTCGGTATACCCCATTGGACAGGGACTATCGGATCGCTATTCTTTGGATCAGCGCGTTTTTATCGGTGGCGATGCCTGCCATACGCATAGTGTAAGTGCCCATTGCTGCTGATCCAAGCAAGCATACTGACATCCACATAGCCCAAAGCTGGACAGGGAATGAACACGGCTTTTCTGGATGCGCAGAACTTGGCGTGGAAGATTCATGCCGTGGAGGCCGGCTTCGCCGCGCGTGATATTCTCAAGACATATGAGGTGGAACGCCGCAGCGTCGCTAAAGCTCTACTGGACTTTGACAACCGCTACGCCAAGCTCTTCTCGCAGCGACCTCCTGAGCAAGACGACGTCGATGCTGCTTCAAAATCACACCCTGCAGACGAAATGACTGACAGTGAGTTTATCAAGACTTTTAAAGAGTCTTGTGAATTCACGAGCGGATATGGTGTCTCATATGGACCCAACGAGATCAACTGGTCGTCGAAACATGCTGCTCAGTCGCCATTGATTCATCCGGCTGGGACAACACTCACGACTGGTCGTATCTTCAAGAATTCCGATGTGACGAGAGTTTCCGATGCGAATGTTGTCCATCTTGAGCAGCAAGTGCCGTGGAATGGATCGTTTAGGATTTTTCTTTTTGCCGGCGATCCTAGCAAAACTGCCACTGCAGTCGCTGATTTCGCATACTACATGCAGGACACGCGCTCCTTCTACGCCAGCTACCTGCGAAACGATATCGATCAAGTATCGTATCATGAGGAGCATAATCCACATAGCAAATTCTTCACCATCTGCACCGTCTTCGCCGCCAAACGCCACCAGATTGAGATCGAGAACCAGCTTCCGCCCCTTCTAGCACGGTACCGAGATCACATCTACGCCGATGATCGATGGGACCGCCATTTTCCCAACTCTAATGCCACCGCTCATGCTCGCATGGGACTCGACTCGGAGGATGGCGGTGTCGTCGTTGTCCGACCCGATGGCTACGTCGCCATGGTCGTCCGCCTCGTTGAAGGCAGCGGCACTGTGGAAGCTCTCAACGAGTACTTTTCTGCCTTTTGCACGAAGAAGATGGGTGGTCTCACATCGCATCTGTAAGTTTTCCAGAACTCCTGCGAAATGAAGAACGGGAGCTTACAGTCTGTCCTAGCCCGGACGGCACCAAAGTATCACGATGCATCAACGCCAAAGATTGGGGACTTGTAGAGAACCGCGGAATTTCAATTTGAGTTATTTATCATCGCAGCGAGCGGCAGAAGTCACCTAGGTAGCTCTCTTGCATTCACGGGTTTTTCTGGGGGGGTAATTAATGAATATTGAAGTTAGAGCACCAGAGGCATGTTTGTGCAGATAGCCATGTGAACAACTACCTCAAAAAGTCCGAGAATTTTTGAATGGTATTGCTCCAGTTTGTGCGGACTCCCAAGAACTGAGGGAGCACGCGGCGCGAAAGGCACGGTGTAGTCACGGTAGTGTTGCCACTGTTCAAAAGCGTAACGGTAACGCTGGTTGTGACATGTTGTGCACCCTGTCAAGAAGCGTGTCGGCGGGCGGGTACTTTGAGGGAGATGGCTCAGGTGAGCGGCGCTTCGGTGACAGCGAAAATCACCAGGTCAGTCTCTGCCGATATTCAGCCGGCGCATCCCTCCACTGTAGCAACGCTGGGTCCCAGCATCAACACATCTTCACTTCACATCGCCATCAGTCACTCTACGATACCCGATCAAATGGCCAAAACAACGCGAAGGTAGTCGCGTAGAGGTAGGTTTTACTAACAAAACATCTTCGCAAGCTCCAGTTA
The DNA here is from genome assembly GCA_030783385.1 of Akanthomyces dipterigenus. Classification (NCBI taxonomy): domain Eukaryota; kingdom Fungi; phylum Ascomycota; class Sordariomycetes; order Hypocreales; family Cordycipitaceae; genus Akanthomyces; species Akanthomyces dipterigenus. Next base: position 71,343 of record JARJRE010000221.1, on the reverse strand, counting down.
ACAAGATACTAGAGCTATGGCATGTTAGCCCTCTCACGTTCAAAATTGTCTTTGGGATGATAGAAACCATTCAGTCGGCACTCTTCTCTGTGGGGGGTGCCGTCCATAAATTTTGTAAGTTCTTATGGTCTTTCATTCTTTGAAGTATTCTCATTTCTCAGTTCGTCACGATCACACTGCTGCCCAATGCCGGGAAAAGGATCCCAGCGCAAAGCGTCTCAAACTCAGTACAACATCAGTCAAGGGCAACGAAGATGGCAACGAGAGAGCCACGGCAGGACTTATTGATGGAGTCTCGGGTTTGAAATCAGGCGCGGGCAGCCAGTCGCGCGCAGGCGATGCGAGCCTAGGCCGCAGCTCTCTACCTTCGCCACCGCCTTCACCAAGAAAGCGCGACGTGCGCCGGCCACACAGCAAAACACGCAGCTTTCTCGACAGATTCCGCTCATCTTCCTTTCAACATGCATCTGGGCCGAATGTTGATGATGCCTTTGATGCAACGCCCAGAAGACCCACAACCAGAGACATTCTCAAGGGGAAGCGGCGAGCAGCTTCACGTCAAGCATTAAAACGGGCGGGGCCGTCACGGCTACCCAAGCCTGTCAGATTTACAGAACATATGGAGAGACCAGAGGGGCCAAAGGCGAAACTTTTGGTCGTGGATGATCTCCCTAGTATCATCAATAAGCTCACGCTTGAGCCGGAGTCGACAGTTTCTACGGTAGCTGAGGAAGTGTTTGCTGATCCCTTGCCATCCCACTACAAACCTAGCTATTCAAAAACGCGTGAGGATGACCTGGCCAATTACGATGATCGTATAGATGCCATCTTTGATGAGAAGCAGCCGTGGTCGCTCGAGCTCAACACCGTGGTGGGAGATACCATTCAGGCGCAGCGCAAGGCGCGAGTCTCGGATGAGGAGATTACGCGCGAACATATTACTAACTTGCAACAATACGGCGTCCGTGCTCCTTGTCGACCACTGCTACTCTCGTTATCCGAGCCGATGAGCAAAAGAACTGCTAGCACCATATATGCGAAGCCAGATGCTGTCCTAGCAAAAGCCGCTGATTCAACACCATTGCATCGCCATGATTTCTGCAGAGTCATTCCCAAGACGGAATGGCTTAATGACGAGATTGTCAACGGGGTTTTGTCTTGGCTGGACCAGGCAGTAAATCACATTGGCGGCGTTGATGACCCCAAGTCGCAGACCCGAAAATGTCTGATTATGACATCTTTTTACTACAAGCAAATAAAGTCGGCTTGCAAAAACACACAGAGGACGCTGAAGCGGAAGGGGGTAACAAAAGAGAATCTCCTCAAGGTCAATACGATTCTGCTGCCAATTTGCGAGCATTCGCATTGGACGCTGATGGTCATCAACCCGTCAAAGAAGACGGTGGCTCATGTCGATTCACTAAATCCACGTGGAACAAAATCAGTCACAGATCTTGCTTTGATGTGGATGAAGGACGCGCTGGACGAAAAGTTTGTTCCTGCAGAGTGGTCAACAATCAAGTATGATCACCCAGCACAGACGAATGGGTACGACTGCGGTGTGCACACGATATGCAACGCGATTTGCGTTGCAGTCGGTGTCGATCCATTTGCGGCTTATAAAGCTGCCGAAATGCCTGCGCTGCGACTGCAAATGTCGGCAGTCTTGGTCAATGGTGGATTTACAGGAGAGCTGGATCTTCTCGGATTTTAAAAGCTCTGGCAGCGCCGCAGGGCATGGGGTTATATTATTGTACTATACTGTTTGCGCCTAGCATCGATATCCATATGTGTTATTATTGAATATGACTCGACTTGTAAATACCTTGGATGCTATCATTTACCGTCCATGGACGATTGTGCTTTACGTCCAGTCCCAGCTCATACCCCCTCGCTTGCAATTATCCCGAGAGTTGGGCTGTCGGCTAGCACCTCGATGCACAGCCGACGAGCATGGTGCCTTGAATATCCGCAAGTAGCCGAACAAGGGGGGGAGGGGGAAATGCGCCAGAGATTTTTACAAGGAAATAGCCCTGAAAATGGCAAGGAGGAGGACTGGTCCTGGTTGGTGGAAGATTCAGAGAGCGCCAAAGGGAAAAGAAGAAGAAAAAAACGGCGCAACACAGTAACCAATACTGCAAATATGGAACTTGGCTTCAGCCCGGTGGGCCAACGTTTGGGCACACTGTCACAGTGGCAGATTGTAAACACTTTTGCTGGTCGCAATGCCCAGATTGCCAGGCAACCAGGCCATGTTGCCAAGATGGCTTGCATGTCGCTAGCGCAAGTGTGTGTGGACAGGAAGATTTTGACAGCCACTGCGGGTCGTGCAGCCGTTCGGATCCGAAGTCTTTGTTCCGGCGGTGCTACGTAGGATTGGTGCTTGGGCATGGTCGAGATGTGTATTCCGGTGGCACAGAAACGTAGTGGAAGGGGTACAGACCCGAGTGGTGATTCTGGAGGAAGAAAGATGTGCGACAAAATAGTGTGGTTCGTTGAGCGTCGATAAAGGAACTAATGCGGAGATTCTGGCGGAAGTGTTTCCATTCTCCATGTTCCTCTTTCCAACGTCAATATCACTTTCACATCTAGCCACAGGACGGCGATATAGGCAGCACAGCTCTTTCAGCTCGTCAGTTGAAAAAGCCAGCGACTACACACGGCTAGAAACGATGGCATCACTCGTCATGCTCGACTTTGACGGCACGCTGTTTGACAATGCACGAGTCCATCTCGCACAGCATCAAACTCACATTCCATGCCCTGTCCCCGACTCAGCCGCCGCCAGAGTCGGAAGTGCAGCGATACATTGCTTGTTGACTATGTGGTCGATACCCTAGAGCAGGTCACTTCAGTATGCGATGCCCTGTGAACAGCATACGCACTATATAGTGAAACTCGGGTGAATCTGCCCATCCCAGCTAAATTTGGGTCGTCACTCGCAGTCCATGCTGCAATGCTCGAACGATAGATACAGCCTGTCTGTCCATCGGGGGCTGGCGCAGCATCCCGAGTGGTACCTACTCAACTCAACTCAATCTCTGCACCGGCGTGGACCCCTCAGCACCAAGTCTGACTCGAGTTCCTCCATGCGACCCCCATCTACATGATTCACGCTGATCCTGGAGGCCACTCTAATTTTTCCCCTTCTCAGATTTCAGCGCCACCCGACAGGATACAATGGCCTGTCCCACCACGATGCCGGGGACCAGACCGGAGTGGCCGCCTGCGCTGATTCTTGCGAGTCTCCCCCCTGCGCGGCCCAGCACTCTTTTTTTAGGTGGTGGCGAGTAGCGCAAAGCCACAATTCTCGAGAAAAAGAAAAAGCTTCCCTGGTGGATCTTGCCAGTTCCCTGTTTTTGTTTATTGTTTTTGGGTTTTTGGATTGCGATTTTCTTCATTGAATGGTAATTAACCCAATGCAGCCAACTGACAAGACGGGTGGTCCACGTAGATGTAGGCGCAAGGCACTTTGTTTTGTTGCACACCGAAATCTCGACTGCGTGTAATTTGCCACAATCTCAGGCCATCTCGGCCCAGCGCGAATGATCCGGGGCTTGCCAAGCTGACAATGGTGCCCGGGCCACAAAGTCAGGTTATTCTCGCGCTCCGTCATCCAAAACAGCCCAGTCCTCTCCTCTGGGGGATGGTGGGGATTACTGCGGGCTTCCCGTCCCTGGAGCATCGGACCGGCTGCCTTTCTGCGAGACCCTGTGCTGGTATGGGCATTGTGGCAGTGACACTGGGACAGCGTTGCTACACGACTTGGCGGGCACGGCTGGATGCGGAACTGCAGCCGTCGAATTCACCGAGTTGATCATTTTTTTTCTATCATGATCGTACGGTCAGGCTAGCTGTCACCCGAGTCGCGAGCCATGCCGAGAGATTTCGTTTTGTGAGACGTGGTGCAAGTCAATCTAAATTACAAAAGTACAAGGCCAAAGGCCAATGTGCAATTGATTTGCAGACGAAGACACAAGAGATCAAGAACAGACAAGGGGACACACCAGTGTGGGTGGCATGCAATGCAACCACCGCCACCGTTTCTGCCGCAAACCTTCTGGGTGCTAACTGCACCGTACCGGATTGCAAGTCTTAGTTACAGCATGGCCTTCAAGTGCCGAGCCGAGTCGGCATGCTTAGATCTTGGGTGCAAACTACTACGTCTGTACAAGTGCGGACCCAACAGTTGGCAGATATTTTCCGCAAGCTGCATGTCTCATTTCTCTCTCCTTTGAATGCACAAGTGTCAAGGGGAGGAGGGTGTATGGGATATGTTCATTGGCTCAGCAGAGATGCTGAGGCTGCCACACTCGAGATGAGTGCCTCGTTGTGACGTAGAGATGGGGCGATACTACTGGCTGATGGGCTGCAACATGTGCCCGCCAATGCATGTTTAGTATCATGGTCGCGCCACAATGATCCCTTTTCTTCCCTGCGGTTTCTCTGCGGGACTTTGGGACAAACTCACTTGACTGGCGAGGAAAAGCCTCCTACGATTTTGTGCATCGGATTGCTGCAAAAAGGTTATTGTGGCTACATCGTGACTAACAGTTTTCTTCTGCACTCTTTGGGTTTGCAGAATTCCAGTCACCTCTAGCACCCACCACCGTAGTTGGCCGATTGAAATGCAACGCCAAAGCTTCTTTGAAGTGCCCACTTCCACTCTTTTTGGGGCCATTCCAGAGCGCGCCCACCATTGCAATATCAGACGACTGCAAAGAGCTACAGAAAAGAAGAGTGCTGCGTAGTCCGCAGCGCGGTAGTTGAGACGCATCACGATTAGCTCGCCGGTGGTGTCGCACGTGTGTGGTTACATGGACTATCCCCGACCTTGCCAGAAAAATGCGAATCTTGCATATTGACCCTCCATCCCGGCCAGGCAGGCCGCAGGACGGATTCACATGCCGGGGTGTGCAAGCAAATAGTAACATTCTTGTGGTCAGCATGTTCGGCCAACCAAGCGACCCCTCCCTCCAACGGCAGCACCGCGCGCTCTAGGCATGGCGCCCGAAATGGAGCTCCGCAGATGCTGATGGGTTCGCGCATCATTGCTTTGGGGGCGAGGAAAAGACAAATACACCAGACGGTGGTAGCATGGGTGGGAACATGGTCGAACGAGTTGCGTCGCCCTGGCCTGTCCCTGTCCAATCCGGTCCATGAATCTGAGTGGACCGTTTGGGGGACCAAGAAATGCTCACCAAAAAGCAAGAGGCGAGTGGTGAAAGCAGGGCAGCGTAAGCCGTCCGATGTGACACTGGAGGAGGACAATCTTGGACTGTTGCAGTCGCGGCGGAGACGCAGCCAGGCGGAACTCGGTGCTACTTACCATTCATTGCACAGAACCCACGGAGTGCTGGTAGTAACTTGTGCATACATTGGGCCTATTTTAGCATGAGCACCATGGAGGCATGCCGTCGAAAAAGCGCCGAGAGGCAAGACGGGTGGCTTCCCCCTGTCCATATCTTGCCATGGTGAGCGGCGCCTGCCGACGGGCATCATTACACCACGAGTACGTAGTGGTGTACGAAAGCATCTGCTGATTTAGTTGACCGAGAACCCTTGATTCTTCGGCTCTCGTCTAGTGATTATAGCGGTATGGGATTCGGCGCCGAGATTAAGGAGAAGACGACCACGGGCGCCTTTGCCTCTAGTTACTGGTATACTAGTCAATTAGGCACCAGCTTTCAACCAGATGAAATTCAATGGCCAAAGTGAAGCGCTACAGCGCCGCTTCCGCGACGAGCCAGGCCCAACTCCCGACATCTGGTAGGTATGGTTGCTGCCGGTTGAGGACTCGGTGATAACCATGTGGTTCCGCACAGATTGCGGATTTTGGAAGTGTAGAGTTGAAGTCCGAAGTGCGCAAGTGGGTATGCCAGTACTTTGATGAAAGCCACAGAAATGATCTCGTTATTTATTAGTCGATGAGTGTAATGACGAGCTTAGGGGCAAATCTCACAACGGCTCAAGATCGCCATAGTTTAGCCGCGCTGCACATCATTGCCCGTCAAGGTATACCGCGGGTTACTGGTATTCTGCTAGTGTACTAATGTTAGTAAGTTGTCGGCTGGCTTGAACGGCCTGGCGTTTAGACGAACATTATTTCATGTCAGGCACGGATATCGTAGGCGCCAAGGATGCACATGGTCATGTTGGAGTTGCTCGTCAAGTTTGAGGCAGCAAACAAACAGGCCAATAGCCACGTGGGCATCGCAGTGTGCCAGGGAGCAGCCGAGCGCTGCACCGTCTGCGGTTCGCTTGGTGGCATGCTGCATCAGACATTCCGCAGTCGGGCGCTGTAATCAGAGCAGACAGCTCCAGAATAAATGTCAGCGGCCTTTCGCTAATTGGAGATCAGTTGATCAAGCAGTTGGCTACGTAGTTGCCTAGGTATGCACACAGAGCGGCACCACGGCGCAATGCTCATAATAATTTGGGCGTCCTGCGCATTGTATCGGTTTCAGCAACCGGGCCTTGAAATTGGCTTTCTAGCAAGTCCCCGTCGGCGAGAGAGGGCAACAGGCCGTCGCGTCTGATGGCAATTGATTGCGTGCAAGCCAAGACTTTCATTTCGATAGCGGCCGTCGTCAAGGTGCTGCTGAGGGGCGACGTCCGCCATACGGCATGACCGACGGTCGTACGAGGTCCTGGCGGGACCTAAACAAGCCACCATCATGCACCGTTTACGCGCTGCAACGCAGCGTGGGACAATGGCGCACGCCGTTGAAGCTTTCTCGAACCGCTGCATGTTTCTCGGCAGCGGGCACTGTTCGTGCAGCGGACATGACACTTTTCTTTGTGAACTGAGCTTTATGGGAACAAAGAAGGAATGTGTGTAGGCTATGTCGTACACTGGAATGGACCACCCAACCACTCTGCGGTCACGACTCGCAAGATGAATGGGCGGGCGGTCGGGAATGACGCCCGCCCCACGAAAGAACTAGTTAACGGCAGAGCCTCCCCCCTCCCTTCGTGGCAAGGGACAAGACAGTAAAAAACGTCGTCAGCTACTTACGCCCGTACACGAGTAATCGCAGGGCCGTTTGGTGACGCAGCAACGGGGAGCACAGGCATTCGGGCACGCCGTAAATACAGGCTTGGGACAATCCTGGCGTGTCCAGTTCTCTATATGAGCTTCGTGCTAGTAATATTTTCAAGATGGCTTTGGTGCGCACTTGAGAGGAGAGCACCCTTCCCCCGGTTGGGCTGTATCACCGGCGAGGACGAGGTCTGGGCTGGATTTGGCTTGCGAATGAGGCTCAAACGCACGAGTCGTCGCGTCGCCCTGCGGCGTGGAGATGTGGTGGCGTTGGCGTTGGCGTTGGCGGCGGAGGAGGGCGGGTGTGCAACGCCATGCTTGACCGCCGCCAACGGTAAATGTACAAGGCGGCTTGCACGCCGCCTCAAACTCTGGCAAACATGGAGAGAGTGACAAGCGACAATAGTTACCAGCTGCTTTGCTGATTGGTAGGGAAAAGGAGACGAGAACTTAAAGACAGCCTAGAACAAACAAGCTGGACCTGCATTGAGCTGGGATGTTCATCTATTGTGTTGGACTGCCAAGAGCCGAGTGGACGCTCGAGTTTCCTGCTTATGCCCAGCCGCCACAGAGCTCCAATATCAGTGCTGTTCAATGGTTGAGAGGAACCAAGCACAGTATTTACTGGTTGGTGTTTATAATTAGACGCAGGGGACTAGTTACAGACGACGGCCTGACGCAGCGTGTAAACACATCGTCCACTGTAAAGTGGCTACAGTGCAGTGGGCAGTGGGCACGGTGTAGCCATGAGGGTCCTGGTAGTTGGTCATCGACTACCTACAGTGCCACAGTGCTGCAGAAATCACGAGAAAAAAACTGTTTCATGGCCTTTTCCCCCACTGAACGGAGCAAAAAGACGAGTTCAAAGCTAGCCAAACTAGCACCGCAGTTATGCAAGCATGGCGCGGTAGTCGCACGTTGACTGGGGCTCGTAAATTGGGTCAGTGAATTTTTTTTTGCTTCTCTGGCTCGCCTGGCATTGTTTATGCCGAGATGCGTCAAGTCAGTTTAGCATTGATCAGAATCTGCACAGCACAGACGTGGTCTTCTGTCATTTGCCACGTTGAAAGGAACCTGGAAAAGGAAAAGAGCGAGCAACAAAAATCGCAATGTCCACCGAATGAATGAACAGCGCCAAATGGAGCACAGGGCCAGGGCTTGGACTCACAACTTCTAGCGTCCTTCTAGCGTCAGGCCACTGTCCTGCTTTTGGCTCAGAAGACGATCCACCCTCAAAGTCGCTCCACTGGGTTCCGCTTTTCTGGCCTGGAACGGGCTGGCTTACGAATCCCAGGAGAGCCTGGTCACTCGTCACTGGTCAGTGGTAACCACTGACCAGTACTAAGGTAGCGCTGGCTTTGGCTGGCTACGTAGTATGATGGGTAAGTTCAAAACCCCGTGCTGGTACCTAGAGGGCGCTAATCCTAGAAAAGAGCGTCCGATAGAGCTTACGGCAGTGCGGTCACTCCTGAAGGAGCCTAGCGTCGAAAAAAAAGCAGCGGAGAAATACATAGCAAGGGTTTAAAACTTTCGCCTCGCACCCAGTAGCATGCAGTTTTTTTTTTTTTTTTTTCAAAGGCCAAACCTTTGCACTGAGTCTTGCTTGTGGATGCCTAGTTGGCCAAGTGGCTATCCAAAAGTTTAATACCTACTGGTTTTCTTGCTCTAGCGGGCGCATCGCCAACCACGGTCCAGCACTTACCTCAGAAATATGGGACCTTTACACAGCCCGACCTGTTCCCACATTCATCAACACAGTTTCAAAGGGTCAAAACGGATAATGAGAATCGTGGGCGAGGGGCAACAATGTCCTGTGTTACTTTCTAAGAAGAAGAATCAAATACTGGGGGCATTCGCAGAAATCCATTGTTGGGGCCTGCCGCGTCGTGCCCTTGAGCAAGGTCAAGCAAGGTCGGACGAGGCGGATGCAGGTGCCGGGTTGGTGCTACGGCTCGGAACAAGACACACTTAGCAGGGTAGGTCGGTACTATCTCAAGAATGTGTCAAACGGTACAGTAAAACTGATACGCGATGCAGTGGGAGAAGCATCGACGCCACTGAGGTAAGGTATTGCTCTTGGCTCGCAGGACTGCTTCCCCGCTGGTACCCAGCTGGGGTGGCGCTGTCTCAAAAGGTACCTGGCTCTTGAGCGTAGAAGCCACATAATGATAGGTAGGTATCAAACAAGTTCCGCCAAGTACCATGACCGGCGCCTACGACTGCCGTCGCTGGGGCGCCACGAGACTCCCGCCATTCGATGCGTGTGTGCATCATCCCATGGATCCAGTCATGGCTGCAGGTTGAGATGGAATACCACGGCAATAGCTGTAGACGATGAAAGTGCATAGGTGGTGTGGCCCGACCCTGCTTGCGTGTCTGCTAACAGCACGCCAAATATACGATGTGATCCAGCGATTGCCTGCTTGCTGGTTTGGTGCCGTCGTCGCGAAGAATGGCACAATCATGAGACCATGGCTCATCAAAGGCCCAGCAGGCTGGGCCATCCTTGTCGTGTCGGGCGGCTCAACTCGGAGGCAAACGTGGAAGCAGACTGGCCAACGGCGGTCAGGGCCGTTGTTCTAGAAACAACTTTGGCAGCGCTGGAAGCTCAAAGCTGTCGGCTGGTACCTACGGTACCTACTTCGTGCGACTCAAGGGCGGGCCGGCTGGGTTGGCCTGTCCGCCGACGCCGACCGAGGGTGACCAGGGCAGGGCAGGGCAGGGCCGAGGAGTGGACAAAAGCGAATCAGCAAGTATTATAGACTGCCAGTAAGAAAAAAAAAACCCCCCAGAGTAGGTGAATTGAGCGAGCTATGAATGAAAATAACAAATACAGTCCGTACGCTCTCGTCGTCGTCGCGCTTTGGTGTAGTGTCATCTGCACAACCTCATCCTTCTTGTAGGCCGCTGGCCGCCCGGCGCCCGCTGTGCTGCTCCCTTCACAGAACATTTTAATTTCTGAGCTGGCCCTCCTCTAGCGTCATCCACAGGACCACAGGCTGAGGCTTCTGGTCCACAGCCCACAGCCCACAGACAGGCTTTGTTCTTCTGGGACCCAATGCCAGCTCCAGCAGCCCAGCGACCAGGCAGGGAGGGCTTGAGGCAAGGGTCAGAGGCAGGAGGCAGGATGACGGCCAACCAGATTTGCCAGGGCCAGGGCACAGAGGAGCCACTGGGCCAGAGACGGATGAGGGGCTCGTGGGCCATGAGAGAGGGTCTGGCTTCCCTCGCTCTCCCCGGACTCGCTCATACTCAAGTCAACAACCCAGCGCAGAGAAAAAAAGCTCCGATCGCACCCTGCCGCCGCCCCCATCCTCTTTCTTCTACGCCATCTTCGCTGCTGCTTCTACTGGGCCAGTGCTCCTCTTCCGCCCAAGGTTCCAAGACCTTGATGGGTGTGATGTTCGACTGCTTCAACAGACGCCCCCTCCCCCCGCCCTGTCGTTCGTCTTCCTTTCTTGAACACTTTTGCAACTGGTTACGGAGCACGGTGCACTGGTAATGTTAGATATCTACCTACCCTACCTAGCCCGCGGTCTACATGCCCATCTCCCCCCTCCATTACAAAACTCGACGACTCCCACAACCCTCCCAACCTGTTTCCCGTTTTTTGACTTTCCAAGTGGCAGACGACCGCCTAGCGCCATACCAGCATCGCCCCCCCTGCAAGCCACTAACACCACAACTGCCTACTAACCTAAAGGCTAGAGGCCACACGCTAGAACAGCACCACTCTTCCACAACCACCACCATTCTAATACCGTCGCCTCCCCGCTCCCAGCGTCGCTTTCAATCCTGTCTCTACTGGCGCCCACCACACACACCATCCTCGACTCGCCTTTCCAACAACTCTATTCCTCTCTCACCATTAGTTATCAAGTCTGGATATAGACTTGTCGGTACCGATACGCAGTGCTCTCCTCTTTGTTGCCGCACATCCTTCTCGTCGTACGCATTCGATCCTGCTGTCCGACCTCAGCAAGCGAAGTCATCACTCTCTCGCCTCTCCTCTTCAACTTCCGTTACCGGTATTCTGGTCGAGACGTCTTGGTCGCACCGCCCTGTGCACCCGTACGCCCTCGGTTTCACGCCTCGTGTGCACGCAACGCAAACCTAGCGTGGTTCTTCTCTCTGCTTGCCTTTGCAGTATACAAAACGACTTGACCGCGCCCTTTCACGCCCTCATTGCGGCCTCTGTTGCGCCCCAAGACGTGTTGCTCCAAACGGCGTCCCTGGGTTTGCTGCAATCGCTGGTCCGCTGCCTTTAGAAACACAATCCCTCCCCGGGAACAAAAGTAGACATGGTTAGCCTTGTGATAGACTTGACCCCCAGTCCTACTGAATTGTCCCCGCGACCCTCGTCCGCTTTTGAGGACTTCTACGCGATCGACACATACTCGCGCCCTGCCAGCGAGGCCTTCGCGTCTCGTCCGGGCTCACCCAGATACATCATGGCTGCTCACCAGCCCCCTACTCTGACTGAGATTCTTCTCGACGTCTCGCCTCCTCCATATACCCTTACTGCCTTCATGGCCTATCTCTCCCAGAATCACTGCATGGAGACGCTGGAATTCACCCTCGATGCCCAGCGCTACGCCAACTTCTACCAAGAATTCGCTTCCGAAGCGGAATCGGCCACCGACGCAAACGCCCGTCTCTCCGCTCTCTGGCAAAAGCTCATGCAGGTGTACATTGTCCCATGCGCTCCCCGCGAGGTCAATATTCCCTCGCGCGTCCGTGACCGCCTATTGATGACGCATTACAACCCTGTCCCCCCCCATCCTTCCGTTCTCGACGAGGCCGGTCGCATCATTTACGAGCTCATGAACGATTCGCTGCTGGTCCCCTTTCTCGAATCCGTTGCCCCCCTCCACCTCGAGGGGGAAGAGCAGGTTCGCTCTCCCCGATCTCACACCACGAGCAGGAGCCGAACTAGCCAGAGCCTCGAGTTTGACGGCCTCACCGACGACAGCGAGGGCAACTCGCCATCCACCAATGAGCCCATGACCCCTCCTACAACTCCCCCTACTACCTCGGACTGGGCGTTCAATGCATCTCCCGGCGGTCTCCAGCGTGCCGTCGCTGCCCACAACAAGGGCTGGAAAAAGGTTGGCGAAAAGTTGGGATTTACTCGCAAGGCCTCTAGCCGGCGGCCCAACGCCACCTCTTCCTCGAGCGGATTTGGTAGTCGTCGTGGCAGCGGTAACAGTACAACCTTATGAAGGTGTGTGGCCGTGACCGCGCCCAACGGTGCTATCGACAACCGTCAGCTTGTTTACTTTCGGTTCAAGAGCGACCCTAAGCGTGTACAATACTTCAATGATCACGGCGTTAACTGGGCACGATCACGGCCCTACACAGGCGGCCTTCCCATCACTCACGACTCTTATGGCTGGGAAGCTGAATGGCGGCGCAAATAGAAAGCGACTGCAATTACTCACACACTCTATCTAAAATTTTACGACATGAACCCGGGAGCATGAAGGCGATCTGATTTGTTGGAGTCTCATTGGCGTTTATTCCGGCGAAACCTTTTTTTTTTCCACGGCTCTAGAGCGTTTTTTCTTACACTTGGCCGCCAACTCTCTGCTCTTCTGGGCATAGTTTGCGCCCCTTCCCTTTTTCTTTTTCACGCTGCCTGAAGAGCGAGCGACATTGTTATACGTTTTAGAGATCATGGCATATGGTTGGAGTTTGGGGATTTCTTCTTGTACGTTACTTATTCTCGCTTTCGGCGTTTACCTTGCATTCCGACGCAGAAGTCGCGAGCATATTTTCATGGCGCAAAGCACTTCTTCCAAATGAGACTTTGGCTCTGCGTGTACGCACCAGACCACGATTACCCTTTCTCTCCAAAACAACTTGGCTCGCTTCCTATCTTTGCATCCTTGTGACTTGTCCCACTGTGACGTGATATCGTAGACGCGCACCACCCACCAGGCAGCCGAGTCGAGCAGGCAGCTCTCGCTAAAGGTAAACGGGTGCCTGATTACAGGTAGATTGCGGCAAACATGACAGGCAAACACGGTATCAGTATGCGGTGGCAGTAAGCAAGAATGTCATTGTAAAGCAAAAAAAAAAAGGTATGATGCTAGGTGTTCTTAGCCACACCCTTTGAATTACACGAACGTCTGTCTCTCCGTGCACTCCTCAAAGAAAGCTAGCAACCCACACGTAGGCTATAGAAATTAAACGAGTGAGAGAAAGTGGCCAGTGTTCCAAACCGAGATAGAAAAGGCACGACATTAAACTAGAAAATTTACATATAATATCACACAGATGCAGGCGCACACATGGTAGCCCAAGATGCATGCGTTTCCCTTCTTGCATTGCCCAAGTGGCAAAATACATCTTTGCCATAAATGGAGCCTTGCGTAAGACGGGCACAAGGACACAGGACCAGTCAGTTGCGCCAATGTGGGGTGGTGAGTGAGAGGCGTTGCGCCCGCCCGCGCCCTCCTACTAATCGTCGTCGTAGCCAAAGTGAAGGTCCCATGACTATTTGGGGTGAGAGAGCCAATAGCTCGTCATTCGTGTCTGGCCCGCAATACGAAAAGGAAAATTGGCCGGCATTCGAAACGTCCAGACAAATACACGGGCCCCTGGTGTATGACTCGGCAAGTAAGTACGAGCACACCTCGGGCTTGTCCTGTTTCGCTAAACTTGTTGCCCGCCCATCTGCTCTAGCAAGGGTGCTGTGCCGGAATCACCACAGTCTGAGCGGGTATGATGCCGCCTCTCTCCGTAATCGGAATGAAGAATGGCAACAAGTCGCCGCCTCTTCCTCTGCATAGAGCAGCACAAGCATGTCCAGAACTAGTCTCTAGTCTTCTTGGGGTTTGTCGTGTCGCGAGTACATGTTCCACTCAAGCGAGTTGGCAAAGTCGAGCTTGCCTTGCTCAACCTGCTTGCGGGTGGCAGACAACATCGGCTGGGGTAGACCCATGTACTTGAGAAAGTCGACGGCTATTTGAGAGGTAACGGGTTAGCTACTCATCGATAAAGAACTGCCGCTGCAGGTGTGAGAGTAGGGCCAGTCAGGGGCGGGGTGCTGTCGATAACGTACTGTCCTTCCATTCCTGTTCTTGTCTTCGACGATCCCACTTTAGCTCCTCTGCCATGATGTCGATGACCTTGGGAAGAGCCTCGAGGGCTGCTTGTGCGCTGAGAAAGGCCAAGCGCGTGCGTCTCGCCAGAATGTCAACGGGCGTCTGTGCGTACTCGTGTCGGCAAGCATATCGCACCTCACCATCCACAAAGGGGTATAGTTGTGAGATGCGCTCGCCACGGGCAGGGAAACGCTGATTCGTTTGCTTACAAAGAGCAGCGACTGACCAAGCACGATCTCCGTAGCTTTCAGTAAGATGCTTGGCGACCTCAGTCTCGACACCAAAATACTGGATCAAAGGAATAAAGAGTGTCTTGCTGAAGCCGTGCGCTCCAATCAATCTCACATTGTGTGTTTGACACTTGCCGTCCAGGATGGCGCCATCGTCTACATGATTGGTTCCACTAACTCGCGGGGCATTCTCAAATGCTCGGGTCTTGAGACCAAATCCCTCGACAGCAACATCGACGCAGTCTTCGGCCATCTGACGATACGTAGTCCATTTTCCGCCAGCGCAAGTCAAGAGACCGGAGTGAGAAACATCTGTGAGGTGGTTGCGCACAAGCGATTCGGTGTTCTTGGCTTTGGGGTCCTTGACGAGTGGTCGAATACCCGACCAGGCGGCCAAAACGTCGCCGCGGCGGACGCGGATTTCGGGAGAGAGGTAGCCTCGAATTTCGTCTAGAATCCATTTGATGGATTCCTCGTCTGGGACAGGGTTAGGTGTGATTGCGCAAGGCGAGTCTGTGGTACCAGCGATGGTATTGCCTTGCCAGGGGAGGAAGAAGATTACACGTCCGTCTGACGTGGATGGGTCCAAGAGACCCATCTTACCTGGACTGTAGTAGCCAGGCAGAATGACATGAACGCCCGAGGACGGCGCCACAATGTCCTTGCAGTCTTCATCGTCCATTTTGCGGATAGCATCCGTGAACGGGCCTGTGCAATTAACAATGCACTTTGCGCGCACCGTAAAGACCTCTGCAGGTTTGCCATCGCGAACAGCAATATTGTCACGGAGCTTAGCACCGCAGAGGCGACCATCACCATCCTTCAAGAGACTGGTGACCTCCGTATGGTTTGCGACAGTGGCGCCGTAGAGAGCAGCTGTCATGGCGATGGATACATTCATGCGGGAGTCATTGTGGGCTCCATCGTAGTAGACGAGAGCGCCAACCAAGTCCGTCTGCTTGAGCATCGGGAACGCCTCAAGAGCCTTGCTGCGGGTAAGAAAGTAGGAGCTTTCAATACCTTCGCTTCCGGCCAGGATATCGTAAAATTTGGTTCCGGCCCAGTAGTAGGGTGCCTTCCACCATTTATCCAGCGGCAGCATGATTGGAAGCCACATGGAAAGGTGAGGCGCAGTTTGCAAAAAGTATTTGCGCTCTGTGAGAGCCTCGCGGACCAGCTTGTACTGGTTGTAGTCGAGGTTCCACACGGCCTTTTCGAGATACCGAACACCACCATGGACCAGCTTTGTGCTCTTGCTACTGGTTCCGCTGCTGAAGTCATCACGTTCCACGACAGCAACACGGAGACCGCGAGTAACGGCATCGAGAGCAACACCGGCACCAGTAGCACCGCCTCCAATCACAAGCATATCGTATTCATCGTCGGCAGAGCCGCTGCCGCTGAGGCGCAGAGCGTCAAGCTGCTCCTGACGGGGTTTGACGTGCGGGAATCGCGGCATCGTAAAGGAGCCATCGGGGGCATATGTCGGCGCCGGTACTGCGGCTGATGAATGGCCAGGGATGTTTCGCGGGCGATAGCTGTAAACCAGGACAGCTCCCGTCGTCACGACAGCTCCAGGGAGCAGCATGCGACGTAGTAAACGTCCACCTGCAGGCATCTTGGCTGATCTGTATCAGGGATCTGGTGATTGTTCTCGATGACGAGCAAAATCGCTTGCGATTGATGGTGGTTTGCTGTGGTTTGAAGCGGCTCGTTGCTGGGCAAGCAGCTCCTTGCGTGCCCTGCGATCTAGCTCTGGGACGTGTTCCGGCGAACTGTGGGCTGACGTCAGATCGCTAGATTGACTTCTAGATTCGCAAGCGATGACAATCTGCTCCTTCGATATTGACGGCTGCCTCAGAGATAATGCACGCGCTCCTGGCGAGATAAATTGTGAGGCGAAAAAGATGACAAGAAAGCGATTGGGAAAAAAAGTTAACCCCGCCGGGATACAAAAAGCGCCCTGGTGCAAAGCTGCCTAGCTCCGTGCCACACTTGGACTGGCAGTTATTAGGTACCTAGGATGGCGTCTTGTCACTCCCGCGTTCCCGTTGCGGAGGACCAGGCTGTGTGTGGGCCAAGGAAATCCAGCCAGCCAGAACTCCATTTTCGACCAATGGAACCTGGTGCTCTGCGCACACTTTCACTTTGCTGTTGGCAAGAAGAAATTACAAAATGGCACGGCTCTTGCATATAGCCAAGGGACGATTCATGTCGCAGGGGGGGGGATGTGATTTGATGCGATGCCGATGGGGGTTTCCGCGTGCATTCAGTTGGCACGCTGCACCCTAATATTAATTGCCTTCCGCGGCCTGTAGTAACTCATCGGCCAGCCGTGCCAGATAAAACTTGCGTGTTTCTTCCGGAAGTTGTTGAAACTGCTTTGCAATCTTGGCCACATCTTGTCTGCCTTTTTCATAAGCGGCTAAATCTCTATTGCCGTACACATCCCGTCCGACAGCGTATCCGCTGTCTAGGTCCTTAAAAAATATGTTCACCGCAACACTCATGTCCGCCGTTGGTGTTGCTGTATGTAGCCAAAGGGGTGGCAAGAATAGCACATCTCCGGGCCCAATGATGGCTTCATGGGGACGTGTCCGGCCTAGCTTGGGTGTTTCGAGCGATGAAAAGACATCCATACTAGAACTGGAGGCGCCGGGCGCAAATGCCAGCCGCTGTACGTCGCTAGGTGGAAACAAAATCATTCTTTTCGATCCCACAACTTGTGCGTAAACATTGGCCATGACCTATCTCACATTTAGACTTTGGGCTCATGCAAGCAGCGCGTTTCAACTTACATCGTAGTGTAGCCACATATTGACTTTGCCAGAAACACGCAAGACTGAGCTGAAAAGCTGCTCCTTGACATAGTTGAGCTGCTCTGGCAGTACAAAGTCCATAGCCAGGCCAGGAAAGCCCTCTTCCAGCTTGGCAGGCTGCTCGCTTGGCTTGTCGTTTGACAGTGACCGCAAGTACAATCGACCGCCGTTT
Source organism: Akanthomyces dipterigenus (assembly GCA_030783385.1). Taxonomy (NCBI): domain Eukaryota; kingdom Fungi; phylum Ascomycota; class Sordariomycetes; order Hypocreales; family Cordycipitaceae; genus Akanthomyces; species Akanthomyces dipterigenus. The sequence continues at coordinate 53,971 of JARJRE010000221.1, read as the reverse complement.
TTGGCTTTGGCCATGACAGTACCAAAGTCTTCTGTAACGTATCGAAAGTTTTTTGCAATAAAATCCATCTTACCGTGTTCAGACTGGCACTCGTGGACAACAACCTACTTCATCGGTCAGGGTGGACGAAAGCAGCAGAGGCGGGAAACCCGACTTACCTTCCTGTCACTTCCCACTCGGTCAACAATGTATTCGGCAGTCCACTTCTCCAGACAGTTCCCCAACTGAAGCTGTTCAATGACCACCGGTTGGCCGCGCCGCAGAATGCCCTCGAATTCAGACGCAGAGCTCAAGCTAACGCGCGGGATCGTTGTTATTCTAGCATTCGCATCAGGTCTGCCAAGTTCAATACCGTTATTTTGAGCAGATGTGCTGCTTACGACGCGGTGTACAGAAACGAACTTCAGCTCTTTTGGTTGCAATCCTTTGCCTTTTGCCTCTCGGCTACCTTTCAGAAGTGTAGGCGCTTGGGCCTGATAGACATTCGTCGCCCAGAATGTACCCATGGAGAAGCATGTCGCACCGCCTCCGACGATGTTGATGCAGCCGTCATGATACCAGGTCGAAGAGCCAATCATAAACGGTTTGGTAGTCGCGTCACCTGGGCCCTGCTTAACTATGGCAACCTCGATATTGGTTTCCAACGAGGTCAAGCAATACATTGCTTGCCCATCGACTTTTCGGTCCGCACCCATGCCGCCGCAGACAAGCGTATTTCCATTTATTTCGATAGCATTTGCCCCAAATATGGATAGTTCTGGAATGAAGTCCTTGCTCGTTGCTGTAAAAGTGATGGTGGGCTACTCACCGATTAGCTGATTTTCGATATGAGGCGATGAAGGCCACTTGCCTGTTGTGAAGCCGTGTCCAGTGTCCACTCGTATTTCTCTTCAACAATCAACCCTGTCTTTTCGATTCCACCACAAAGAAACCCTGCAAACCTGCCACTGAAAGATGTCACCGGGTTATTGCATAGAATGGAGCCAAATGATGGCTTCGGCACGTCTCCAACAATTTCACAGTGGAGCCAGCCTTTTTCAGGATTAAAGACAAAATAGTCCTCGGATATATGTGAGGGTCCTGTTTTGCCTCCGGCTACAAGAACCAATGATGTTCCAGTCAGTCTCAAAGCGGAATGGCGATAAAGAGCAGATGGAAGCCTCCATGTCGTGTGCCAGCTCCATTCTTGATCGTTCTTGAGAAGCCAACAATCGGAAAATGCGTGAGCCGGGGAACTGCGACCTCCCATAAGCAGAATCCCATAGGGCCCCAAATCTGTAATTGTGAAGCACATGCGTGGCGACGGGCCTGCCAATGGTAGTGCCGGGGCACATGCTGCTCCATCAACAAGAGAGTAGACATCATAGCTGTCCTCGCGGGCATTTGGACCTAATCCCATCATATTCAGTCCAAAACTCCTTCCTTCTGCATTGTGAAGTATTGCGGGTGCTCCAAATCGGCGTTTTCTGCTGCCAGGAATCGTGGTAAACTGTATCTCAAGCTCTTTACTGGAGGACGATGTACTGCCTCGTGTGCCCATCGCATTATGAATTTCATCTGCATTCTCGGCCGCTGAAGCGCGAAGAATCAAGTAGTGGCGCGCAAAGAGCACAAACTCTTCCCACTCGTCAAACGGCTCGACGTCATCCAGGGCAACCCTGTCTTTGGCATCCACAAATTCGCCACAGCACCAAGCATCCCACAAGTCCCATATGCGCACGCTGGACCATCCACGGCTCTTGAACCTCTCGACTTGGTCGCTGATGGTTGGGTAACGCCCGACTGACCGAGGCGGCGTCTTGAGTTTGTCGAAATGCTCAAGCATCGTTTGGGCAAACGGGTGACCGCGTCCATAGGGTAAAAGCTGCTCTAGAAGGCAGAACTCGGCCTTCCCAACAGAACTGGCCCAGTTGAGTAAGTTATCTGCAGATTCCGTGTCCATATAAGTGACGGAAACTTCGGCAACGAAGAGGAGAGGACATTTTGACAAATCGACCAAAGTTTCTAGCACATGGCGAAGTGTTTCCAATTCACGAAGGTCGCATCCGATCTGGCAGTATTTTTCACTTTTCAGCAGCACAAGGTCCTTGTCAGATTTGGAGACCTCAAAAGATGATCCAAGTAGCTCTTTTAGCTGAGGAGTTTCCAAAACCACTGCTCGCTTCTTGTGCATGAGGTCTGGGTAGTCAATGTCGATGAACAAGGCGTCTTTGCATTCATCTGCATATCGGGCGTGACTCTGCCATGGCAGGACATCACTACATGTCATGTTACTATCAGCAAAGCTATCCAGAGAGAATGCTTGCTTACCTTCCGCATCCAAGATTGATGACTACTTTTTGACCAGCAGAGCGGGAAAGGAACTGGTGGACCATGACATCAATAGCTCTAAGTCGTAGCCAGTATCCGCGATTGATCAGCGGGGCTCGTCGCTGGAACTTCTTTACAAAATAGCGAAAATAATGAGGCTCATCAGGGTAGTAAAGCCTTTCTACACTGCGCTTGGAAACAATGCTGCTGCTGTTGGTCTGGAGATGTATGAAATTAAGGATGGTCAAAGATTCAGGGTTATTAAAAAGCAGATGAACCGTAAACTTACACCCATTATTAAATCGTCAAGCGCCTGTGACCTTTGCGCCCGAGCAGAGGCCGACGGTGCCGGTACCGATGATGCGGTCGACTCCATGTTTAGTTGGTGATATCGAAACCGAGCTGCAAATCGCCGCAGTGATATGACGCAGAATATTTTGCAAGGTCTCGTGCAGACGGCCACTGGCCAAAATGAGGATTTGTCACTTTCGTTTATCAGGGCTTTTTTTTCGCGGGCGGGCCGTGGTGCCTAAACTGATTAGGTAAGTTAAAGCGATCTAACTGCGCACCCTCGACACAATGACCAGACCACCCTTCATGATCCAATGGCCCGAACGAGTACAATGTGAGCTTGACATTTGGATTCTGGGGTTGGATTCCGTTGCTGCTCCTCAAAACGCTCGACTGGCAGTGAAGTTAGAATCGAGTTTCAAAAGAAGGCAGAAGGCACGAGGCTGGTTCCCGTTGTTCCCGCTGTTCCACTTTAGACCCGGACTCGCCCGGGTTATCCTTCGGGGGTTTGAACAGTCATGAGACCTGAATTGCGCGCATCAAATTGAAGGAGTCCTCGAAGCTGTCTTTTTTTTTTGTTTTACCGACTCCCGGAATGAGTACAATATATCAACTACGGGTCGGGTGAAGCCGGAATACTTCATCTCTTGGTCACCTATGCTCTCTCAGTGATTTCATAAACGAACGCGGTGCAAATATAAATGGTTGCTACGTAACCAAATACTCCTGGTCTTGTTCTCTCAGAGTGCTTCCTGCTTTGTTTCTGTATAAAAAGACACGCGCTACGATTTAATTTCAGACCAATCTCCACTCAATCATTTCTCACCATGTCTTCCGACAACCACAAAAGTACTGCCAGCAAGTCGGTCAGTATTATGCTATACTACAGTTGTAGAAAATGATGTTAAGAGTCCTTTGTCTCCGAGGTGTAAAGTCCTTTGCAGTCGACTGTACAAACCATATCGACTCCATCCTTCTTCAGAAGTGTAGCCGCTGACAGAATATAGTAGGCACTGTTTGCGCTGCTGTTTCCAAGACAGCAGCGACTCCAATTGAACGAGTCTAGAATCAAGTTTGTTACTCAAATCACTAGATAAATCCAGAGAAGGAAATTATGTTCGCCAATCATTGTTTCGAGTCGCTGACTTTGCTGATTCAATGCTCACTCCCTTCAGGGGAATGAGCATTCTCTTCGTCAGGACAGTGATCTTACGCGGCGATGCGGATGGATGGGTCTGTTTCGAATGCATACACATCATACGGCAAGATGATATGATCAAATCTGGTCGTCTAGATCGCAAGTACAAGGGCGTCGTTGACTGCTTCCGTCGTCCCGTGGCTGATGAGGGAAACTTGGCGCTTTGGCGCGGTAACACGACTAATGTGCTTTGCTCCTTTCCGACGCGGGCGCTCAACTTTGCTTTTAAGGATAAGCACAAGCAGGTTTTTAGTTTTTACAAGACGAAAGACGACTTTGACTTGTGGATGCTTGGCAACATTGGGTCCGGCGCGGTAAGTGCATGCATGGGTGAAGAGAAATATAGCAGCACAGCATCACGACTAATGGGGTCACGGGACTCTACCGCGGCTTCATGCCCTCGCTCTGGGGTATCCTGGTGTATCGCGGCTTCTTCTTTGGCTTGCACGACTCGCTCAGGCCAGTAGTGCTGGTCGGGCCGCTGCAGGACAGCTTTGTGGCGTCGTTTGCGCTGGCGTGGTGCATGACGACCTTGTCGAGCACCATGGCGTACCCGCTCGACACAATCCGCCGCCGCATGATGATGGCGTCTGGCGAGGTGGTCAAGTACAAGAACAGGATTGACGCAGCGCGACAGATTATTGCGCAGAACGGCGTCAAGTCTCTGTTCAACGGCTGTGGAGCCAATATTCTGCGCGCTGTCGCCAGCGCCGGCGTGCTGGCCATCTATGACCAAGTCCAGCTGGTCGTTTTCGGCAAGGCGCTCAGTGCTGGGTCTGGCTAAGATGAAATGCTGGGTCAGCCTGGCCGTCTGGCTGCATACTCGGCTCCAATCTGGTCTCTGTTACTGCGCCATACTGCAATCACTAGCGCCTAGTTTTTGACAGATGATTTGTCGACTAGAAAACAAGCGGAGGGCGTCGCTGGGCGCGCCACTCTCTCGGGTAAATGCTGTGTGCCTGTTTGCTGCCACTCTTCCTGCCACCTGCCTACCAGAAAGGGCTGTGTCATGACGTTCCCCGCACCAGCAAGTCAAACCCCACACCCGCTGAACCACACCTCGGAGCTCCCATGTAGCTACATACCTAGGTAGGTAGACAGGGAGGAACCTGTCACAGGCTGGAGCTTCCTAGCCTCAACAATCAACGCTCCACGTGCGCAACTACCTGTCATTTGACTGCCTGGCGGTCCGTCCATCGCTTCGACTATCTCTAGGCCGTCGCGCACTCTCCGCCGCCATTCTCCAGCACCTCAAACCCCAAAAAAACTCCGCCAAAACACACGCAGCCGCGCTCGTGACCGCACTTGTCCTGCGCCTGGTCCTGCGCAAAGCTGTATCCGCCAAAGGCCGTCCGCCATGGCGAGCCCGGCGCTCAACTTTATTACCTTCAATCAGGACCACAGCTGCCTTGCTGTTGGTATGTAGCCTCCATGTGCTAAGCTTACAGCGCTGCGGAACGCCTTTCCCTAGTCGTGATGCCCTTGACTGACCGCTTGCAGGCACCTCGAAAGGTTTCCGAATTTACCACACCGATCCATTCTCTCGCATCTTTAGCAGCGACGATGGCAACATTGCGATTATTGAGATGTTATTCTCTACATCTCTCGTTGCCCTGATTCTGTCTCCGCGCCATCTCGTCATACAAAACACAAAGGTTCGTCCCTAGCCGGTTGCATTTCCCGCCTCCATCGCTGACTGTTCTTTTGTCCTTGGCGCATAGAGAGCTTCGGTAATATGCGAGCTCACGTTCCCTTCTGCCGTTCTGGCAGTGCGTCTCAACCGAAAGCGCCTGGCCGTTGTGCTCGAAGAAGAGATCTATCTCTATGATATCAGCAACATGAGTCTCATCTACACCATTCCAACATCTCCTAACCCATCGGCCATTTGCGCGTTGTCGCCCTCATCCGAAAATTGCTTCATCGCATACCCGCTGCCGAAACCACGAGAAGATACCGATACAAGAAGGCCTGCTCATGCGCCACCTCAGTCAACCTATGTGGTCCCCACCGCAGGGGACGTTCTTGTGTTCGATACGCTCACCCTGAAAGCTGTCAATGTAATTGAAGCGCACCGCTCGCCACTGTGCAGTATATGTTTGAACAATGACGGAACATTGCTTGCGACGGCCAGTGAGACTGGCACCATTATTCGTGTATTTTCTATACCCCGTGGCCAGAAACTCTATCAGTTCCGTCGCGGGACATACCCATCAACCATATACAGCATGTCATTTAACCTGAGTTCTACGCTTCTCTGCATTTCCTCGACCTCGGATACTGTTCACATTTTCCGCCTAGGAGCACCTCCGGGCAATGGCACTCCGGGTGGCGCGCCGATTGAATCCCCTGGCTCTCCGAGACAAGATCGCTGGTCGCGTGGCAGACAGTCGGATGAGGGAGGCTCCCCTGGCGACAGTGCTGCCGAGTCACCGAGAAGCGAGGTCGCAGATCCTGCTAATACTCATGGCAAATCCACCAACCGACGACAAAGCGGCTCCTTTGGTAACATGCTTCGTCGGTCATCTCAAATCATGGGGCGGGGTGTCGCAGGCGTGGTGGGCTCATACCTTCCGCAATCGGTCACCGAAATGTGGGAGCCCACTAGGGACTTTGCATTTATAAAGATCCCCAAATCCAACGTTTCGCAGAACACCTCGCGTTACACTGCTGGCTCACCTACAGGACCGCTGCGCAGTGTCGTAGCCATGAGCAGTAGTAGCCCGCAGGTCATGGTAGTGACTAGCGACGGCGGATTTTACGTCTATAATATTGACATGGAAAATGGTGGCGAGGGATATCTCGTGAAACAATTTTCGTGAGTTGCTTCAAGACATAACAGCTACATGGAATCGCCCATGTCATGAACTAACGAAATCCGACTGCAGTGTTCTCGAAGGAGACGACAAAATTGACGGTTCATCATACGGCGCTTGAAGCAAGGGGTCTCTAAAGTAGAGATAGGATACGTTGCCTCTTTCAAAGGGCGTACGTTGAGGCTGCTCCCTCCTCCCTGGGGAAGCTGCCGCACGCAGCTGCGGGTCTCATAGCGCATCCCATGCTGTTCATTGTTGTCGTTTCTTCTTGGGATGTTATCAATGAGTAATTTTTACTTGTCATTCCACGCCCGTATGCAGGTTTTGTCACTTCACAGTACTATTCAAAGAAGCCCACCAAAATCGTCATCTGTTGTAAAGGCACTGCCTATGGCCGAGCCAGGCTAATCATTTCAGAACAATCCATCGGTACATAAATGCATGCTACAGAAGGAAATTTCCGTGTTACACACAGAAGCCTAGAATATCGTATATTGATGCAGTATTGGTGATACCTGCCAAGGTCATAACGTCAGAAGGCATCCGAGCGAACACTTCAACACTCCGAGCTTGCTGGTGCGAAAAATTGGCAGTCGTTTCATCATAACAAGAAGCACAAAACCGCATCATTTCCATCATAGTCCCCATAACAAATTTGCCGATTAATCATCATCGTGTGGGAGCGTTTCAGCGCTCCCAATGTACCATGTCGTACGCCGTAACAGGGATCAATTCGTCATGCGCCACAAGAGCGTTTTGTGCAGGATTCGGTCACAGAAAACTGTCAAAAGGCTGACATCGCTTTCTTCTCTTTTATCTCTTATCGAGAATATGGCCTGTTCATCAACGCGATCTCACGCGTTATTTCTGCCCATTCAAGTTCTCGTCTGAACGCTCCTTGGGCATCGTCGGCTTGCAAGAGAGCTTGCTCCCACTGCAACAGCTCATATGCAAACCTTAGATGAGGTTGTATAATAACATTCAATCGCCGAGCTCTCACAAAACAGTATGCTCGTGGAAATGATAGTCCAAGGACACGCATCACCTCAGCGATGCAGATAGTAGCGCTTCGCGAAACGCCGACGCGACAGTGTACCAAAGTTGCCGTTCCGAGTTGCTTCCCCCGATCTACAAAACGCAATGCATTAGCCAAATTTTAAAAAGTGTTAATGCTTTCCGTTACTTACCGATAAACTCAAGACACCGCTGAAATTCATTCGTCAGGGGATCAATACCATTGTCTTGCACTCCTTGTACAACGCAAACATTCTCCTCTCCCCAGGCCTCCAAATCTCCTTCGCGCCAAGAAGCAGTCTCGCCGACAGAAAGGATCTGCCCGATACCCATTTCTCGTAAGAGCGATGGATTGTTAGCATGCCCCAGATTGCCGAGGTATAGGTAATCGAGGATACGACTAGGCAACGAGCCATCTAGGCTGCGAAACCAGTCGGGTTCGTTCTTCACAAGAGCCAAGAGGTCGCTAAATTCTCTGTCCTTGCACTTCGGTGACTCGCGAAGCAGGCGAGGGGCGATGGCCTTCAGAAGAGCAACATCAGTGGGATAGGCAAAGAAGTTGCGCTTTTTCGACGTGTGAAGATTCAACCATGCATCTGGCACTGGCAGCGCAGAGCTATAGCTGAAATAAGCTATACCTAGCATAGTCGATTCTGTATAGCCATCGGCGCAGTGAATTAGGATTTTCCGAGCTCGTGGGCTGTTTTCGTCCCCTTCTTCATCAGAGCGCATCTCTGCGTCTCCGTCTCCAACCTCCATATTTTCGAAGGCTGGAAGTGTGCCATGCGAGATGTGGTATAGCCATTTGCAAGTGTTTAAGATGCCGTTAGCCTCTGTCTGCGAATAGGTTGGGGGCAGTATGCTTCCCGAGGATGGAAACTCGTGGTAAATCTCGGGCACTTTTACAGAGCGGCATTTAGCAACCTGCTTCAACAACTCGGGGTTCATCCTACCGAGATCGCTGCATTCGATCAGGACATCAAAACGCTGCTCTTCATGGCTGCCCGGCTCTGGAGTTGGACCCATGTAAACATTGTGAGATATCTCGGAGGCCATTGTCATATCCCACATCTCTCTTCTTTCCTGGTGAACCAAGTCCAAGACTTGACCTGTCAAGCAGCCCGAAGCATCAACAGCTACAAGATCGGCATGATGCCGCTCAAAGTCGGAAAAGGAGCAGGTACAGACAAAGCAGTTGTATTCTTGAATGCCGTCTGCGTGGATGCCATTTTGCTCTTGCCATCTCTTCTGCGCAGCAGCAATGTCCCAGGCCATTCGCCTAGTTTGAGGTACGTCTTCGCCGTACACAATGATGTCAGAGACAAGAGCCATTTTCGAGACCTGAATTTGAAAGTTTCGCACGGAGAAGCCATCTGCCGGATCCGGGTCTATAAATTCAGCCGTAGGGCTGATCTTCATAAACTCCTCGGGGCTAACGGCGCCCTTGAGGCGACTGTTGGTAAGGTCGCCATCGGCCTTGACGAGAGTGACTGCTCTGAATCCCGAAGGCGGTTTGAGAATAGATCCGCGACGACCTGTGAAGAATGTTTGCTGCATATGATTTAGAGCATGCAAACCGTGTAGCCATGGAAAGACAACAGACGGTGAAGGAAGCGGCTGATTGGCGGCGTGATCCACAGCTTCAGCAACCTGTGATGCAACAACTTCATAGATGGTAAGGGGCCCAGCCACGATCTTGGCGTAGTTGTTAGGCGGGTACAAAAGCGATGTTTGGCGCAATTCGTGCGCGCCTCCTGGTGAGGGAGGGGGGGTATCTAGGTCGGTATATTTTGCAGGTCCTGTAGGGCACGTTGGAATATGCTTGTTGGGTAGAGCTGCATGCTGTGACGGCACAGACGGCACGGACGAGTCAAGCGAGGGCGGCGGGGTGATTGTATCGGCGCTGACATCGACTGTGGAGGAAGGGCAGTGAGGGGGGATAGGTCTGGGTACGGCAATAGTAGCCATCTATTCAACTTTGATGCGGGTAAGATCGTATAACTTTAATTGCGGCCAAGTCGATTCGGCATTAGCAGCGAGGGCTAACGATGGCCAGAGTGAATCAGTACACGCCTTCTCAAAGCGCAAAGGTGAGCATACACGATAGCTATGATTTGCTTGCGGTCGCGCAACAAAGCATGCCTGATATCATGAAATAAGCCCGAATACGCCTGGCAGGTATGAGAAGGCTCAATGTCGTGCGACGAGAACTTGGGAAACATTAGCATGCTGGTAACTTGAAGGAGCAGCTGGCAATGCTGCAATATATGAATGGGTCGAGAACTCGTGTCATGCCTTACATTGCATAGGAAACCAGACGCCACCAACCAGATAAAAGACTGCGGTCAGCTAAAAGAATCTCCAAGAGGACGGCTGCTATCTAGAGGATGGCTGCTCGCCAGTAGGCGCGGCGGGTATCAGGCTGCAGGCTGAGGCTGTCAGATGGCACGGCCGAAAACGGGGCGATGCTGGGCGCGGAAAGAGCGGTAGCCGTGTTGGCAGTGCCGATGTCACAATATCAGGATTGACAGCGCAAAGAGCAAGTCATGGGAGGCAAAAACTGCCAGGTTGAAGGTTCGATGTCGAGAGCAGGGAGAACAGGCCAGGGAAGGAAATACGGGAAAGGGCAGAAGGGCTGCACAGACAGAGAGACCTTGTTATGGTTTGCAAGCTTGGAGGCTAGGAGGCTTGGATGGACGCCGCCAGCGGCAAGGTCAAGTCGAGCCTGCGAGGAGACACAAGACCCGACAAAATTGGGCTGTTCAACGGTGTGGATTGGGTGATAACGCAGCCACGACTGCCACAGGACCCCCTCCCCCATTCTCCAGTGCGTGATGGCGGCAAGGGTGGGATGGAAGATGGGCCAATGGGCCAGCTCAAGTCTTACCAGGCTTGCAGGCTTGCAGCATGTCGCGGGCTGGCTTGGATTTGGTGTGGTGGGCGACGAGTTTAGTGCGCGATAGCGGCCGCCCTAGCAATGCGGGGTCGAGCCCGTCGAAATGGTGATTTATGTTTTTCGACTGGTCATGTCGCCTTTCTTGCGAGGCTTTGTTGCCGATACGTCTTTGGCCCGCCCGTGCAATGATATGCAGCGTAGTAGACAGGACTTCTACTTCCACTGATGCTCGTGACATGTGGTGGCGCTGGGTGACGAACAGACTCGGCTTGCATGGCACGGCAAACAAGACTGCCCCCAGCCCATCCTTCTCTCCCGCCCTGGTGGCATTTCGTGCGCCCAGCTCTCACGCTTGTCTGGAAATGGCAAACAGTGCACAGACTGTACATGCAGATCGTGTGTGGGAGAGGCAGACCGCAGGTGAAGAGGCAGGAGAGGCTTTATTAAGGGCTTCATAAGTGCAAAGTGTGTAGTAACTATGTAGGTACCCCAGCTCCCCAGGTAGGTACCGCCATAATAAAAAGGTTTCGAGCACCTCTAATGGCTTGGCTGCGGGCGGGGAACCTCAATTTTGATGGTCGTGTGCTCCTCGCGGGAGTCCTACATAATATCTTCCCATCCATCATCTAGTGCCTCTCCCGCGGATCCCTGGTAGCCCAAAGTCAAAAATCCACGTTGACGTAAGCAAATGGCACGCGTCATGTGGTTTTCTCCGGGAGACAGGTGCATGTATTGTTGGTCTGGCCGACTCTCGACGTAGTGGTCAGGTAACCATCCTGTCATTGGGACAGGCCGCCGAGCACTGTGATGAGAACGCGCCTAACAGTTGGGGTCGCAGCTGGCAGCAGGAGCTTAAGCACCCACCGCATTTCAGCGCTCGGAGTGCGACTACGGACAGCCTCTGCTAGCTCGTTGCTTCTTGTTGAGCTTAACCTACCGGTACGGCTTTTTGCTTTTATTCTTGCGGCGAGGATATGTCCGCATTGATCAAATAGCACGATGTTGAAGAACAGCAATGGAATTGAATACTCCAGAGGTCGATTGTTTCCGTCTGGATGGCTAGAGTTCGACATATGACCCAAAATCACACGAAACCACCAGTGCTTTGTTCCCACGAGTGCGTTGCATCCAGCAGGATCTGCCAGCCAGCTGCCAATATGCCTAGGCATCAACCTACAGTCAATGTAACCCGTACTCGTCAACAGACCATCACGGATATTGCAGACTACCTGCCTATCACCAATACAGTCTGTCTGCACACCCGCCACCAACATGTCCGCGAACAATATCTAACTGCCAAGTACCTTAGTAGTCAAGGTTGTGACTCCCCCAGTGACAAACGTCGGACCACTAGCAGGCTAGCAGCGCTCCACGAATAAACACACGTGATGATGTACAAACTCAAGCTGATCGGTTCAACAGTCGCCCGCTCTAGCATTCCATTTTGTGTCGTCATGGGCTTCAGGTGCTAACTAAACACCTTGCGGTACTCCCTGTGGCGCGAGTCACGTGATAACGCGACAGTTGGTGTTTGGCCTTCCAGCAAGTTTCACGTCCTCCGAAATCGACCACTGGTTCTCCAGCTGCCTGCGCCACTGCAGCTCGACATCCATCCGCATTCTGCGGTCAATCCACCGAAAATGAAGTTTTACATAGGGTAAAGTCTCTTTGCAGCCCAGATTAAAGTATCCGGTCAATTAATCAACATAAACAGGGATCTTCCTATCCTTTTCCCCTACCCGAGAATTTACCCAGGTTTGTCAGCCGGCCTCACAACGCGCCGCACAGTGTGCTGACATTATCTGTTGTTTCTAGAGCAATATGCGTACGTCAAGATCTTTCATGGCCGTTGTTTGCTAAATCCACTAACTTTTATAAATAATTCAATAGGTACATGTGTGATTTGAAAAGTATGCTCCCCACCCCCCGTTATGTCTAAATCATCAACTAACTATGTGGCTGCAGAAACGCTCGATGCAGGAGGCCACTGTGTGCTGGAAATGCCCTCGGGCACAGGAAAGACAGTTTCCCTCCTGTCTCTCATCGTTGCTTACCAACAGTTTATGCCGGAAAAGAGAAAGCTTATCTATTGCTCTCGTTCGTACACAAAATACAGATAGAACTGATTTGACCACGGCACTTACACATTTTTGCAGGTACCATGTCCGAGATCGAAAAGGCGTTGATGGAGCTGGAAGCTTTGATGAAGTACCGCACTGAACAACTGGGATATGAAGAGGATTTCCGAGGTCTCGGCCTAACCAGTCGAAAAAACCTTTGTCTTCACCCGTCTGTCAAGCGCGAAAAGAGCGGTTCTGTTGTTGACGCTCGATGTCGAAGCTTGACAGCAGGCTTTGTGAAGGAAAAGAAGGAGCGCGGCGAGGATGTCGATCTGTGTGTCTATCATGATGTACGCTTATACTCTGGCCCAAGTGTTTTCTCCTCCTTCGCTCACTATGGTAACAGAATCTCGATCTCCTCGAACCACACAACCTCATTCCAAATGGCGTTTGGACGTTTGATGGCATATTACGATACGGAGAAGAGCACAAGCAATGTCCATATTTTACGGCGCGTCGCATGGTACGTGATGTAGCGCGATGTTTGGCGATGCGCCTATGCTAACCATAGTCATCTCTAGATGCAATACTGCAATGTTGTCATTTTCTCCTACCACTACCTTTTAGACCCAAAAATTGCAGAACGCGTTTCCAAAGACTTTTCCAAAGACTGCATTGTCGTCTTCGATGAAGCACACAACATCGACAACGTATGCATCGAATCACTGAGTACCGATATCACTGAAGAGTCGCTACGGCGTGCAACGCGCGGAGCTCAAAATCTCAAGCAAAAAATTGCAGATATGCGCGAGACAGATCAGGAGCAGCTTCAAAATGAATACGAAAAGCTGGTGCAGGGCCTGCGAGAGGCCGATGAAGCTAGGCAAGAAGATGCTTTCATGGCAAACCCAGGTATGACCTCGACACTTATTATCTCTGCATAGCGAACCACCTAGCTAATCTATCTGGGCATTAGTGCTCCCCGAGGAACTCCTGAGAGAAGCAGTTCCGGGCAATATTCGTAGAGCAGAGCACTTCGTCTCTTTCCTACAGCGATTCATCGAATATTTAAAGGCAGGTCTCCTGACACGAACCAGGCATCGCAATCGCTGATCGAAAAACAGACACGTATGAAAGTTCGTCAAGTCATCTCAGAGACGCCCCCGTCCTTTCTTGCGCATTTGAAAGAGCACACGTATATCGAAAAGAAGCCTCTAGGTTTTTGTGCAGAGCGCCTAACCTCACTCGTCAGAACTCTTGAACTCACCAGCATAGAGGATTACCAACCTCTCCAGGAAGTTGCGACATTCGCCACGCTTGTCGCAACCTATGAGAAAGGCTTTTTGTTGATCCTAGAACCATACGAATCTGATACAGCTGAAGTTCCAAACCCAATACTTCATTTTACTTGTCTGGATGCGGCAATTGCCATTCGACCAGTTTTTGATCGTTTTTACTCAGTCATCATTACTTCTGGAACTATTTCACCTCTGGAAATGTACCCAAAAATGCTTGACTTTTCCACAGTCATTCAGGAGTCATACAGCATGACCCTTGCCCGGCGCTCTTTCTTACCAATGATTGTTACGAGAGGAAGCGATCAAGCGTCTATTTCAACCAGTTTTCAAGTTCGAAATGAGCCCAGTGTGGTGCGGAATTATGGAAATTTGCTCACAGAATTTGCCAAGATTACACCAGATGGCCTAGTCGTCTTCTTCCCTTCATACTTGTACATGGAATCCATCATCAGCATGTGGCAGGGAATGGGCATCCTTGACGAGGTGTGGAAGTACAAGCTTATCTTGGTTGAGACGCCCGATGCGCAAGAAACATCTCTAGCCCTGGAAACCTACCGAACGGCCTGCTGCAACGGACGAGGCGCCATTTTGTTGTGTGTCGCCCGTGGCAAGGTTTCCGAGGGAATCGATTTTGATCATCAGTACGGTCGCACTGTGCTGTGCATAGGGGTACCTTTTCAGTACACGGAATCGCGTATCCTCAAGGCCAGATTGGAATTTCTGCGAGAAACATACCGCATCAAAGAGAATGACTTCCTGTCCTTCGATGCAATGCGACATGCTGCCCAGTGCCTGGGGCGTGTTTTGCGAGGCAAAGATGACTACGGAATCATGGTGCTCGCTGACAGGCGGTTCCAAAAGAAGCGACCACAGCTGCCGAAGTGGATTAACCAGGGCCTAATGGATGTCGACGTCAACCTAAGCACAGATATGGCTGTCAGCAGCGCTCGGCGCTTCTTGAAAACGATGGCACAGCCTTTCCGTGCAAAAGAGCAAGAAGGCATCAGTACATGGGGTCACGAGGATCTGGAGCGCAAGGCCGCTCTTGATCGTGAAGAGGCCCACAAAGCAGAAGAGGCAGCTGCGATCAAAGCGGCGCAATTGGCCGCTATGCAAGGCACTATCAATGACTATGAATTCGACGACGAGGACCTGGATCAAGACATCATGGAGCTTGAGGGGTTCTAAGTTCACGGCCTTAGCACACAAGGTGTACGCACCTCTCACGAGTATCGCTTCTAGCGTACCATTGCAAGCTTCGATCCAGCCGTCGTCATCTTGGGAAGTTTATCCATCAATCAGTTAAATCTATGTACAGAAGATGGATCGGAAATGGCTTCTCTTATACACTAACATTTAAGACCTATGCCGTGCAAAAGGGGGCGGAAACATTAGTATAGAAAACCGTCTACAGGAATGGAACTAATGAGATGCCACTCTTTTGCAACAACCATGTTATCTTTTGACGATCCGCTTCATGTCCTTGACGGCTCTCATGGCTGGAAACGTGTGGCTGCGGCCTGGTTTGCGTCCGATTTCCAGGCACACCATGCGGATGAAATCCTGATTTGTCCAATAGCTCGTGTGTGCGCTAAGCATGTTCAGGTACTGGATCTCGAGGGGGCCGCCAGATGATCGCAGAAACCAGTCGATCTGGCCGTTATCATTGAGCAGGTAGGCCTTCTTCTCGGCGACTTCTTCTCTCGTAAAATCATGAATCTCTAGCTCTAGCTGGGAGGGCATACGAGCTGTTGTTGGTCGTTCGGCCTCGACAGCAAGCGGGTCTGGTTCCGGCGTCAGACCCGGAATCACCTGCCTAATGACATCCTTGACAGTGCTCATGAGCGAAGGCGTGACGCTGGGCACGTACGCGACCTTGAGGCTCGAGGCATATGAAGGATCAACTGCACCGGTCAACAAGTATGCGATCGGATCCTCTTTGGCCAGGATATTGTATACGTTATCCACAGCTAAACAGCCGAATGTTCCAGCTTCCCCAACTACGTTTGTTGCAGTTGCATCGCCGTCATCTGCTCCTGGCTTTCGCCGGTTTCGGCGAGGAATCAGCGCGCCCTTTTCCAGCAACAAAAAGAAGCCAGCTGGGCTACCAGCCAAGAAGAGGTTCGTGGTGTTGAACTCGAAATGCTTATCATCTATTGCCGTTGGCGTGGCGAGGCTCAATGTCGGAACGCTAGTCGGCTGTCTCGATAAGATGTCGACCGCCATGACGCTGCCCAGCGAGTGCGCAATCAAGTGAACTCTACCTTTATCAGAAAACCCAGGATTGTTTCGACACCACAGTCTGTATACGCGATTGGCTTCACGAACCAAAGCTGTTATCATCTTGCTCTTGTGGTGAGACATGTAGAACGGAATATCAAACATGACATCGGAAATCATGCTTCGAACCGCAGGTATAGTCGTGGGCTCGATGTCTTTCAAATCGAAGGGTTCTACCACATAATTGACCCCTTTCTGTGCCGCGTCCTCACTGTCAAATGACAGTCCAACTCTCCAGTTCAGAGGCAGTATCATGAAGCCATTCTGGTCTGCACGGAGTACGTTCTGGATCGTTGGGTTCCCAAGCTCAATGTTAACGGCTCGTCGGAAGCTATTGATAGCATGCGTGAAGTGATAACTTTCGACCCTCTCTGCGATTTTCTGGCCAATGCCGTGGGCAACGAGAACGAGGTCCGTGATTTGCCCACGGTCCTTTTCAGCTGTACAAGCTGGACAGTCGCTTAATGTCTCTTCCTCTCGGTTGTCAAGAGCAGGTACCTCCTCTACTGTCACAGCGGCAGCTTTCTTGGGGGTGTGGTGCCGGTTCCAGGAGCGTCTATCGAAGCCACGGACGACGGGTAGTCCTACAGTAAACCCTCGCATCATCTTTGCAACGGGCCGTCTACCATGGCTTGAAGATGGTGCTAATCCTGGCTTCAGTAGGAATGCCGTCTTTCGATCTCTGTAGATAACTTGATAGCTGGCAAAGGGGCGATTAGGAAGCTGCCTCTCCATATTGAGTGAGTTTATGGATCCGTTGGCAGCAGCGTCGCCCCGAAAGCACCGTGCTGCGCAGAATACATCAGATGAGATGATCGGGTTGGGGCTGTCGGGAGAGACATCTTCAAGCGGCTGGTAGTGCTTGGGCCAAAGTTGGTGTGACACTTTCTCTTCGCCTGCGGGTCCGACTTCCAAGGCACATTCCAATTCTTCCGTCCAGGTCGCTGTCCAAGGCTTCAGTTCTTGATATCCAGCCTCTAACTGGTTGGCTACTGCCGTCGATACGGGCGACATTGTATCCCTGCTTGCTTATTAGATTTTGCCCCGAAAAAAGCAAGTCAGAGTTCGATTGTTACTTGCCTGTAAAACCATGTTGCTCTCGTTACAACTGCAATATCATTTATCGGTGACCAGTAAATTGGCTTCATTTGAAGCGCAGGTAGATCAACCATGTGCAGTCTAGAAATTCCAACAGTGACATGTGCCGTTTTTGGTTCTTTTATTTTGAACGCGGTTGTGGGTGTGTGATCTGAACTATGCGACTTGTTGATTTCGTGTTCCTTCCGAGGAGATCGCGGCCGCGTGTGCACACGCGGACCCGATGCGTCATTCGGTGAGGGTTCCTTCTGCGGTACTGAAGCAGCCACAGAGTTGGCCCCCGGTGCTTGGCTGTTAACCCTTGCAAACGGAGTTCCGGTGATTCCGTCGTGCGGGACCGGGTTCCTTGAAGTCTCGGTCGTTTTGTTCGAACGGTCAGACAACTGAGAGTCAGAACGCATGCGCGATTCGGGCTCTACTCCTGTCCAGGATGAACGATTACTCTGGATATTCCCGCCCCCAGCCCTATTGCCGGCACGAATATGCTTTGGCGTTGTAGGTTCCGCATGTGAGCTGATACTGGCGATCTTGGAATGTTGCCTGGAAGGTCCCATTTGCAAAGAATCCGCGTAGGAGCTTCCCTCATCGTCCTGGCTTATGTGACGACGGAATAGTAATGCTGCTATGTCTTTGGCAACTGCCTCTGGACTAAATGTCGGATCAATTATTCTCGCTAGTGAGCATGTTGTTTTTTTAAGCTGGTTTGCAACCTCTTCCAGCATCTCAGAGCGGCAAATTTCCCCCTGCGTCAGATTTGTGCCAGCAGTGGTGCGAGCTGGAATGTCTTGACCGCGCCTGACTCGGTCATAAAATTGTGCGTGCTTTTGAGCAGTCACCTGCACCAAATTCTCACGCGCCTCTGCATCCTGTTTGGATAAAGATCCAGTGATTCGTTTCCCTGAACGCAACGCCTCGTGGCGACTGCGGTTTTCGGGTGTGGATAGAGACAGCCATGCTGTTTCCAGCGCGTTGTTGTCACCTCGGCCGAAGGGCCGCAGTAGCTCCTTGTATTTCTTAAAGTCCGTAGTAGCGGTGTGCGAGCTCGCAGAGAGCGGATCGTCTATAGGTATCGATGAAGAGTAGAAGAATTGCGCCTTGATCGACGGCATTCCCCCGTCCCTCTCGGCAAGGCTTACGGGGGTTTGCCTGCATTTGGCATCGAATGTATGCTCCACGAGCACCATTGCGCCCGAGTCGATTTCGGTCAGCTACCGAGAAACCGACGGCGGCTTCAGTGCTCCCATGCGTGGATGTTTGGGGAGTGGGCTGGAGGAGCAAGTGGACGGTTGCTGTCGGGGTAGTTGAAACTAAACACCCTATTAAGGCGCGAAGGTGTCCGTCACTGTCTCTTCGACCTCGGAGGGCTGAGTGACGTGGTGCAGCATCAGTTGTCAGTGGGGCGCGCTGTGCTGTTCCCGTCTACTAACCTAATCTGTGCCTACTAACCTAGGTACTAACCTTACCCGGTACCTATTTACTTGTTGGACAAGTTACATATTTACATAGGCCGCTACACCGCTGGGCACATGGAGTGGTCTTATTGTGTTGCTGCGCAAGGTCTACAACTGCTAAAGAGAGTACGCAATCGAAAATACAAGGGTTCAACCAAAACTCAAAGGAAAGCGTAGGTCTCTCCAGGGGGACTCGATACCAACATCCGACACATTCTGTCCATGTCAACAGCCTTTGTATCGTAACAATGAGTAACCCGGCATGAAAGACCTTATTTCCTGGCAGCTTTTCATCTTTCCAAGGTACTGATTTGTCAAAATATTGCCAGACAGCGCCCAGGCTGAATCAATCCAGCGTATGAGACGACCCATATTCAAGCTGCCGCTATAACCCTCCTAATGTTGCACTCGAGCGGCTCGACAAGGTTTAATGGAGGGGAACAACAACAATTCTCAACGAGAGCTCTATTGGCGAGACTCCCAAGCAAGCGCCGAAAGTTTTGCATGTGGTCACCCTTCTCTCGCTCCTCTTTACGGAAAGCTTGATTGTCGATCATGTCTTCCCGGATGGCAACGAAGCAAAAGATGCAGGACACCTCGTAAAGATGACTCGACTCTTCGGGCTTACGATGCTATTTGTCTTTTTTGCCAGTGTTAATAAATCGCCTACCCGTGGTATAAAGACCTTGTTCGTAGCTCCAGAGGCAGTACTCGGAGTCTACCTGCGGAGTCTGTAGTCAACCAAGCAGAGAGTTCGTATTGCGACATGGGCGGCGCAACTTGGGCGATAGTTTCAGTCGCCTCCATGCCCTCCGTTTGTGCACATGAGGCGTTGTTTGGGCGACAACCACTTTCGGTCGAGCTCAAACGCTATTTGTCTGCAATGGTCAAGGACTCAGTGATGACAAGAATCGGAGAGTAGTGTCAACATGGCAGAACTTTTGGATTGCTCCAGAACGACCTCCGAGGTTGAGAACAGATAGATTCAATACTGGCACGTGAACCGGCGAGTCTGTAGCTAAAAGTCAGTCGCAATCCCTGTCGCTGGCTACAAGCGCGGATTCTTCTGAAACGATAGGCCGGGCTGTCATACGGCTCAGGTTGCAGCCTCGACATTTTCTCCATGGCCCCCTGAAGGTATTCACATGCGTCCCGCAGGCCACTGTCCGCAAGAGAGCTAGATCCTCGATAATGCTCTCACGAGAATTAATAATGTTCATGACAATCGACGCCAATTTTGCCACTTGATGATGGACCAAAATAAACGCTAAATTTAGCATTGAAAGGGTCGGAACCGCTAAAGGGAAATGTAAACAGGTTTGCCTGTGCAACATATAGCTCCGCTGCAGGAGAAAAAAGTGGAAGCAGGAATTCATTCCCGTGTTGTCACCTCCCTATAGTTTGCCGAATCGCGGCCTAGGCTTTCATGCAGAGCTGTTCTCGGATCGAATTGCCGATCCTGTCGTTGTTCTGGACTCCATAGAGGTGGTCATTTGCATGGTGTTTGCCCAGCAGGTGGCTGGCTGCTCAAGATTTTGGCTTGACTGCCAAGTGGTACTCCCTCACAAAAGACCGCTGATCCCAGCAACAAGTTCTATTAGAGCGTGTCTAGATTACGGTTGCGCTGGAGCTAGATACACAGCCCCCTCCAGATCGCCTTTGATTTTGGTGTTGCAAAGATTGAATCTCTATCATCAAGTCTTCTGGAATACGACCTGTATAGCGCAGCGAGCATGGGAAGCCTAAAGCAGAGGTCGTTCGCTTCATACGACGAGAATGTTAAATAGGATGCCCGGAGTATAATAAGAAAGGCAGGAAAAAACAAAGAAAATAAGCGATACAAGGAAAATCGGTTAGGAAAACGTAGTTCGTTTTTGATTGATTATGGCTAAGCTGTGTTGGTTCAAGGTATGTTCTTATTATTTGTTTACATTGTCTAGAATTACATTGGTAATCCGGGGTAGACAGGTACCTATCTAGGTAGCTTACTGCACTGCCACCTCGGCACTGCCCTCAATTGCCCTCGATTTTCCACGTAGTAGCCAACATTAGTCTGTGTTCTGTTTGAATATTCCACGTAGTGCCAGGCACTACGGCTACGCCATCCCCTTTGCTAATGTCCAGAAACTTTCCATTTTTGCCCTAGACAAAGCATCGCGAGCTTCTGTGTCCGTTTCGCACACCTTGCTGCCCCACTTACGGAAGCCCCGGGCCTTCTGCTCACCCTCGAACACCAGTGTACACCGATTCAGCGACATGTCCTTGAGTTCGCCCTTGGCATCTTCGGCCAAAAGCCAGTCACGTGTGGCGTTCTTGCCATTCTTGTCTCGAGATGGCGCATTCTCAGTCCAATCAATACGATTGAGCATGAGTTTCTTGTATTTGTTGATCGCCCAGGAGCCGCCCTCAACAACCAGAAGGTTGAACTTTGGGTGCATGATGCAGGTGCCAGTTAAAGAAAGCTGCTCTGCGTTGACACCAATTTTGTAGCGGTGCTGCCCGTTCGCCAAGCTATTGATCTTCAAAACGAGAACGTGAATACCCTTTTCGGCATCCTTCTGCTGATTTGCGGCCAACTTATCATTCTTTTGTTCTTTCGTCAACTTCCGTTCTTCGTTGGTGTCAACGTGCTTCTGGTGGCGCTCGGCAATTTCTCTGTTGACGCGAGCTTCGACCGCGGTAGGATCCTTTACAGCAACTGTTACCATGTTAGTGAATGAACTCAAAACAGCTTGCCGCTTGGTAAACCCACCATCTCCCAGAACACGCATGAGGTTTCCCTTCTTTACTTTAGGGGGGGGGGCTGGCACCAGGCCGAGCCTGATTTTCGCTTGCATCTCCTTGCCTTCCGCCATTCGCCGTTGTCTTCTGATCTTGGCTTGCTCTTTGGACGTGAGATACATAGGTTTCGCTGCAGCAGCCAGGCGATCTTGGGCTGGCTCCAGCGCCACGGGGTGCTGGACGTATTCCGTAATGATACTGTCTGGTGAGGCGATTTTCAGTTTGTCGACATGTTCAATTGCATCGTAGGAATCCCCATCTATCAGGCCCTCGTCCCACCACTCAATGAGAGGAGGTTCTTCGACTAGGAAGTTCTTTTCGGTATCCAAGTCCTCGTCTATGCCGGCCTTTCTTGTCTGCTCTGCGATACGCCTCTTCATCGCCTCGAGCGCCTCTTGCCGTCGGAGCGCGTTGGCTTGTTGGATGTATTTGCCCTTTTGATGAAATACCAAACGCTTAGGCTCGCGATTGCGGCTACTCGACGCCTGCGCTGCCGTATACTCGTCAATATACGGATTGCGCTGGCTGGTACCTGGATTTGCGCTGCCTTTCACTGTAATTGCAGCAGGCCCCTTGGAGCTGTAGGGCGAGCCCCGTCCAGGATTTAATGAGCTTTGCTCTTTGCTTTGAGAATTCCAGGTTGCCAGGTCTTCTAGAGCTGGATGCAGACCAACATTCAAGCCACCTTTCGCCTTGCTCGTCGCAGTCGCAGTCGCAACTCGAGCCTTCAGCGCAGCCAAACGGTCTGCTGCTGACTCTGGCTTCTGTATTCTGGTAGAATAATCATCTCGCGGGCCAAGCCGCGATGGCTCTGATTGGCGCTCCATGAGTAGCTCCGTGTGTAGTTGTCGAAAAGAGTTCGTCACTTTGTTGCTCGCGTCGACAACAGGCTACTCTCCTGCACCTTTCGGTGTATATTCGATCTTTTTATATGGACCGTATGCGCAAGCTCGATGGCGGTCTTTCAAGCAAAATGGAGTAGTGCGGAGGGTGTGCAAATGTACTTGGCTGAGCTGAGCTGCTCCTCAAAAATTGTCTGTCGCGGTCACCATGCGTAAGAACCTGTGGTGGGTCGGGCAGGCTCCACTGCGCAAAGCGCCTGTCAAGTCCCGTTGACCACATTGAGATGTCAGCCACAAGTAATGCATTCAAGTAAGATTTCAATGTTTCCTTTCCAGTTTACGTGTTGCATTCAATCATGAACGGAACAGATACGCCATCTAGCGGTCTGCACGAACCCTCTGGTGCTAAGGGCTACACAGGCACCTCCCAGCCTCAGACCGCAAGCCATACGCGTGACAATCGTGATTACTCACTGAATTATCATTGCCCTTCCTGCTTTCCGTCAGACTTGCCAGTCCTATTACCTACTAATGTGCTTCGCAGGTAGTAAATAAGTGATACCACCCGACGTCAGAGGGGTCGAGTGTGGCTCTTAGCACTGTCATACCCCGCACCACGCGACGCAGCTAAAAGGTAGTTACCCAAGCCAACCGACACAATCCTCAGAAATGCCGAGGAACCGGGCGGGCGAAAGGCGCAAGCATTAATGCATTTCACCGCGCGCATCTATTTCGTGTGAATTCTGCTTCATCACACACAGAATGGCTTCTCCAAAGATTACCGTCTACCTTGATATTGTGAGCCCGTTTACTTACATGGCTTACTACCTCCTTCGCGTAGGCTCGCCACGGTCTGCCTACGCTTCACAGCAGCTCTGTTGACATCACTCAAACATGACGCCGCCTTTCGAAAATGCGAGGTCACATATGTGCCGGTTCTCCTTGGTGGCTTGATGAACCTATGCGATAGCTCTGCACCAATCACGATCATAAGTAAGTCTGCGGCGCAGGCGCCGCGCCTGCTCTCTCCTCCGTAAGCGCGGTTTCCACTGAATAACATACGGCGATAGACAAGAAAGATTGGATCGACCGCAATCGACAGCTGTGGGCACGCACATTCAGTGTGCCGATCAAGGATGAACTCCCGCCGAACTTTCCGCCAAGAACACTTTCGGTGATGCGGTACCTTGTTGCGATTCAGGAATTAGACGGCAGCAGCCAGACCCGGTTAATTCAGGCGTTCGACGCCATTTATCAGGGCTTTTGGCAGCGGCACGAGACGACTCACAGCCCGGAAGTTTTCCTGCCGATTTTGATGGGTGTCCTGAAAGAAGCTGATGCAGCAAAGGTTGCCGATATGGCCGGCAACGAGGCTAAGGCAGCATTGACTCGAAACACCGAGAGCGCGTTCAAAGATGGCGCTTTTGGCTTGCCCTGGATGGTCTGCACGAACAGGCAAGGTGAGGGACAGTCATTCTGGGGGGTGGATCATTTCTTAGGACTGCAGCAGCCAGCTATGCCTGGGTGGAAGGCGGCCCTGTGAGGACGATCACTGCTCGCTGGAAGCAAGATAGCATAGTGATACCACTGTCCGTAAATGCACTAAGTCCAGATTCTCGCTACTCTGCTCCAAATAACCTGATACTTCGGGTTTTCGCGAACCAAGGTTACAGCACACGCCCGCACACCTTTGGTGGCCGCGAACTATGGCGAGGGGTATTATGGTCGTGCGTCGCGAAGCGGCGCCCCCAAGGTCGACGCGTCTTCTCCTATAGCGGATGTGCTGGGTCTTGGGCAAGGGTCATATTCACACGTGGCATGGTATTCTTTTGGTAGTTTAAGTAAGAGTCCATTGCAATCCTGCAGCTTTCACCGGCTGCCCGTGGCTTAATATACATCCCAACTGTAAAGCAATTTCTCATAGTAACGCCATGATTAACCCCCAAAATCCACGATTTCCATCATATCAAAGCACTGTCATAATCTGTTCACCCTGTTCGAACCGGGTTTAGTTGCGCTCACCGCGGAGACGGCGGGCAAGCTGAATATCCTTGGGCTGGATGGTGACACGCTTGGCGTGGATGGCGCACAGGTTGGTGTCCTCAAAGAGAGAGACGAGGTAGGACTCGACGGACTCCTGGAGAGCACCGATGGCGGACGACTGGAAGCGAAGGTCGCTCTTGAAGTCCTGGGCAATTTCGCGGACCTGGTGTCTGTTAGTATTGGCGTTGTCGTGCTGTGACGATGATCAATGCTTACCAGGCGCTGGAAGGGGAGCTTGCGAATGAGGAGCTCGGTCGACTTCTGGTAGCGACGAATCTCACGGAGAGCGACGGTACCAGGCTTATAGCGGTGGGGCTTCTTGACGCCACCGGTAGAGGGTGCGCTCTTGCGAGCGGCCTTGGAGGCAAGCTGCTTGCGAGGAGCCTTGCCACCGGTGGACTTTCTTGCGGTCTGCTTGGTGCGAGCCATTGTAGATGATGTTGAGGGTATGTGTTGTGGGGGTGTGCTCAACAGTGGATGTCTGATGCAGGAGGAAAAGACCGGGAACTTGGGGGGCGGGGGGAGCGCTTTAATACCTCTGGCTAGCTGGCCACAACTGGGGCGGCTGATCTGAGGCGACGCGGTGTGGGGACCGTGCGCGACTGATCAGAAATAATTGGGCACTCGAAAAAATGCTATCTGCGTGCTGCGTTGCGTGCGTGCGTGCCTAGCAAAAATAAGGACCATAAATAAATTGAGTGGGTAAGGCGCCATTCAATAAGAAAAAATGACAACGCTTTCCTAAACAGGAAAGGCTTACACCGGCTCGCGTCAGAAGCTACAACGGCACGAATGGTTAGTTTTCCGATTATTACCACCAAGTATTGTTCTGTGCTGGTATTGGTTGGCTCACCAGCTCACGCTATTGCTCCTGTGGCCCCTACAGTCGGTTTTATTTTCCTTTCGTCGTTTTCGTGCTTCCCTGCCAAGTGGTTCTTTTCGGCCGTTCCCAGCGCCACTTGACCGTGGTGCGGGTCAGCCATTGCTCGCTCAGTCTTTGTTGCGGGAGTGTTCTGCCCGATTCATGCTGGTCTACCTTCACATGCGGCTGTAACAACACTGGCCTCTATTTCCGGCTGAGTCGCATTCGTTGGTCATCATTTCCATCAGTTCGGTCCTTGCTATCGTGCTCCCTTGGGCGCACCTGCCAATTATTCGCAAAGCACTGAGCGGTCTTGTGGCTCTTGCTCGGTGCCTCGTCTACGTGCGCTGGTGGTCTCTCAGCCGTCTGCTGCCTACCCTGTATCTGCTGGTCGTTATATGTTGCATCAATTTCCGGTTCGCCCTAGCTAGTATTCGATATATTACACGTGAAAACAAACATGGTTCTCTGCTTGTTCCTCTGGCCATGTGGGTTGGAGAATATGACTGTTTTCTGCTGTGCACATGTTGTGCCTGGCTGCGCTGTCGCTATCAACGGCGTTGCACGATGGGTAATGCGCATGTAGAACAGATGGGAGCTTCAGGCTCGCTGCAAGTAATGGGTGCCGCTTTGGACGTACATAGCAGCTACAAAGCAACAAACCAGATAGTCATCAAAGAACAAGACGTAATGGCAACTGGCGCTCCATCATAGTCACACAACCAACAACGTCCTTCTACACTACATTCATGGACTCGATGGAGCGAGATCGATCAAGTCGCCGTTGCTGCGTAGGCAGTGGCGCTGGCCCTAGACTCCGGAGGTGCGCACACACGGTGAGGGCACCGGGCTGCTGTGGCCCTGGGTCAGGCTTTGGTCAAAGGGTCCAATCAAATAAATGTAAAAACATGTCGCGGACCCGTAGTGGATCCATTTCCGGTTGGGCGATTTTTTGGTTGTTTATTTTCTGATGGCTGATGCATCATCCGCCCCT
This sequence comes from Akanthomyces dipterigenus, assembly GCA_030783385.1. Classification (NCBI taxonomy): domain Eukaryota; kingdom Fungi; phylum Ascomycota; class Sordariomycetes; order Hypocreales; family Cordycipitaceae; genus Akanthomyces; species Akanthomyces dipterigenus. The sequence continues at coordinate 27,740 of JARJRE010000221.1, read as the reverse complement.
CCCTGGTCTCGACGCGTTTCGTGTTCCAAATTTGCCAACCCGGATTTCTGTGCAACTGATCTGTGATCTGGCCCACCTGTACTTAAACTGACCGGCCGCCACCACTCTTCACCTTCTACAACCTCTGATTAACCGCCAACATAGTGCAATTTATTTCCCAACCTCACACACACACACAACCCCCACACACATCACAATGACTGGACGTAAGTTTCACCACCACAACTGTCTATTGTAGGCCACAGGCACATTCTGCTGGCACTGGCAGGATATCCCGCACCAGACAAAACAGCACTAACACCACCACAGGCGGCAAGGGCGGCAAGGGCCTCGGCAAGGGCGGTGCTAAGCGTCACCGCAAGATTCTTCGTGACAACATCCAGGGCATTACCAAGCCCGCTATTCGACGTCTCGCTCGTCGTGGCGGTGTCAAGCGTATCTCTGCTATGATCTACGAAGAGACCCGCAACGTGCTCAAGACCTTCCTCGAAGGTGTCATCCGCGACGCTGTCACATACACCGAACATGCCAAACGCAAGACTGTCACGTCTCTCGACGTCGTCTACGCTCTCAAGCGCCAAGGCCGCACCCTCTATGGTTTTGGTGGTTAAGCGTATCGTGTATTGATTTTCTGCGATTTTTGGCCCATGCGCGGCATATCCCGCATGCGGGGTGTTTCATGATGATTACGGAATCGGTTCATGCTTTTGGGTGTTCTGTACCATAGGGGAACGGTGGTTTACATTTGGGGTAATGGGAAACAAGCCCAAGAGGCAACATCTTTTGATATACAAGCCAAGTCGTGCATCGTGAAGAGCGTGTGCTCATGTGTGTAAACAACGACGCGGCGCGTCTTGGCGTACTACCCAGAACTCGCCGTATACCGCCGAGACTACGACTACCCAGTACACGTCCTTGTAGTTGGTAAGTGGCATGATTTGGCCCTAGTGCCGCTTGCAGTAAACTTGGGCATGGTCACGAGAACTCGCAAAGAATGAGGCGCGTAAGGCTGACCTCGCGCGATGGAATGCTAGCCTACATGCTGAGCACTAAAACGTGGAATGTTCCACGAACGTTTTCAAGCCCGTAGACATTGCTCAGCGACGTAGCGCCTTTCCCTCGAGTGGCTGACAAAAATGTAGGACACAGTCAGTGATCATGATGACTGGAGAGAACCCACCAAAGAGAAATATTAACACACACAGAGGCTTGAAGTTTAGAGTAATCAGAAACCGAAGATTGCAAGCCCAATTCCGCACCAGATGTAAACATGCCAGCTGCATGGGAATGCCGCTATGTAATGGGGATGAGATAGCTGTGCAAGTTGAACCGTGACTATCAAGGAACAACTCGACAGGCCATGCCAGGCCCAAGGCATGGTCTGTGAAGGCTGTGATACACCGCTGACGACGAAAGCATAACTCACCAGCCTCGATCCGCGTCAAGCTGCTGCCGCCGATAGCAAAGGCAAATGATTGCAGCTCGAGAGTGTCAAAACGTGCGGATAGAATGAAGATCACACTAGCCACGGCCAGCCAGGGATCTCACGCCCTTGTCAGCCGAATTTTCAGCATGCATGACCAAAGCCGCCTAAATGCTGCGCGTACGGGGCAGATGCCTGCAAAAGGCAGTCTGGGCGAATCCAGCGCTCTGATGTGGCCGACACCGAGCAGCACTTCTCGGTGCGCTGGACAGGTGTGGCTGAGTGGTGCCGTGCAGAGGTTTTCATTGGCCAACGCTTCGGCCGAGACACGGCGATTGCAAGTCCCGGTCAACCCGAGATCTCATGCTCCCTAGGACTTGGAACTGACTAAATGTGGAAGAAGATAAAAATCAGCGCACGACGACTCTAGCCGACCACTGGAGGAGCCAGAGAGCATGCCGCATTCACGGTCGACGTGCGGAACAGGACGGAATTTACACGAGGCAGCGCACAGAGGATCTCGTACCCGGAAAGGCCACCTGCTAGCATTTCGTAAAGCTAGGGCACTTCTGCCTTTGAACTCGGATTTGGAATATGGGATTTGAAAGTGACTCAGCAGGAGGCCTAGTACCGGCCCTACCAGGCTAGTTGGTACAGTCTCACGGCTACCAAGAGGCCCGCATAGGTAGCTAATGGCTCTGGCACCCGACGCCTGCTCCGGATCTTGTACATGGTTAGTCATATGAAAGGGTCATGTGATACAGTTTTTGCCATTCTAGCTGAGCGTGGCTCAGATCTTGGCACTCCATATTTGCCTTGGAACTTTCCAGCAAGTGAAGTGTGGCTGATAAATTTTTTCGGACAAGGCCTGCCCGGCTGGACAGGGCGCTAGAGCATGGCGGAGGATACAGAAACGACCACACTGTTCAGACGAGTTTGCGCTGAAAGTTCTAGGCTGCGGATTTTTGTGCTTCCCATCCGCTGACGAAATACAACATGTGCCAGTACACAATGCCTGATGAAAAATAAAAAATAAATAATACCGACATCGTCATGAATAGGAGAACGTCGAAGGTGCTGGAAGTGGCCAGTCAATAGATTGCCGAGGCTGTGGCTCTTGACACATTCCATGTTTGACAGACCTGGTGTTAAATTTAGGACTTTTGCAGACCTTGCTGCGTCGGCTTGGTTGGGCACGTAAGAAAGAAGCAAAGTATGACGGGCGGCACACTCTCAGCAGAACTCGATCTCATCGCCGCCTCGCTCTATTACACATCCAGCACGCAGCGATTTTACACACACCCCCCTCCCCACCCCCGCCCGCAGTCTTTTTCTGAAAGTGGGACTAGTACCTACACACCGGCCATGCCGGTCTCTGCAAATGCTGTTGTGTTTCTATATAAGAGACCTGCCTCCACGAGTTTGCCACCCACGCCCCTACCACTTCGCTTCCATATACAATACATCATGACATCGACATCAACCGACACAAATTACATGCCGAATTCGCAAAGCAACTCAACTCCCTTCAACCCTTCCCAGCAACATTCCGCCACTCTGCAAAACCAGAAAGTTTTACTAGCTGACGACTTGGATTACGACAATTGGGCCGCGACACAGTCCTCATCCAAAGTGCAAGACGACTCTGCGCATCAAGACTTCACTTGTCCATCGCCTATGCAGCCCGACGCTATAAGCGCAATCTCCCAGTTCATGCCCAAGCTGGGCCGAAGCTCACACCAGAGAGAATCGTCGCTGTCGTCTCTCGGCTCCATTGGACCGGTGTCGCCTTACACACAGACAATTTCCAACCCTCGAATTGCTATTAGCGACTCAGCGACGGAGCCCTTGTACGAAATGTACAACAACGATACAAATGTTCACAACGCGGGAGCCTGCTATCAATTTGCGAAGCCTACAGACGCCTTCGCGGGGTACCAGCACCTTGATGCAGCCGCTCCTGACATGGCCTATCCCGCCACACTGTCAGGACACATTAATCGCCCCCGGACTGATCGCTCATTGCTCCCGGCTCCGGAATTCAGCCACATTTTCAAGCGCTCTCATCCGGCCTCTGTGGCCAGCTCTATCGCTGGGGACTCGCCGTCTACGCCTAGCATGGGAGATGTCGATCATGTTGACCGCCGGAGAGGTATGCGTGCTGCTGACCCCATCACATCTGATAAACGCTCTCAGCATCGGTACGCAGCAGCCTACGGAAATGTACCTAAGCTTGATCGCACGATGACGGACGTGTACGGCGATGAGCTCTACAATCCGAGCTTTGCCATCACGTCATCGCTACCTGCGCATTCCGCTAACACCACTGCAAGCAGCAATCAGCTGTTCAGCCAACGTCTTAATGCAGCCAACTCCCAGCATCTAAATGCCGCCCAGTCGCCATCTTCCACAGCTTCCCGCGGTCTCTCGCCGTTCCAGGCCACCTCGCCATACGCTCCACCTCAGTTGCAGGATTTTGGCACATCATTGGGAAACGCACCGAAGATAGGGCACGGCAACAGGACCAAGCAACCGGGTGCTAGCATAACCACGAATACAGTAGGCGACATCGAACCTGAGACGCCGAAAACCATTTCGCCGCGTGATGCCATGATAGAGTTTACTGGAGTTGACGGAGAATCCAACTTTTCTCTGTTTCCAGAGGGCTCAAACGGCTTTGATTTCGACGCCTACAACAAAGTTATGGCATCGGAGGCAGAAACAACTCATATCCAGCCTCCTGCAACGCAAGAAACTCGAGGCAGTCAGAGGCATTACCACGATGTATCGATCGAGAATAGGATACCGCAACAGTATCCCTTCGTTGCACGTGCACATGCACAGGAAATAAAGGATATGACGCCGCCCCCGAGACTGGGATCGTCAGGAAGCAGCGCCTCCGAAGCGAAGACTGATGCAAGCGGCAACCGGCCATCCCGAGTTGGCGCTGACAGCGGCACTTACACATGCACATATCATGGTTGTTCTCTACGATTCGATACGCCTGTGCAGCTCCAAAAACACAAGAGGGAGGGACATCGCCAGTCGCAGAGCCTTGGTGGCCTGAGACCACAGGACACCAGCATGCCAGCGTCTGTTTTGAACAGTCAGGCTGGGCCGCACCGATGCGATCGCATCAACCCCAGCACTGGAAAGCCATGCAGTACCATCTTTTCCCGCCCATACGATTTGACCCGTCACGAAGACACCATTCATAACGAGCGAAAGCACAAGGTGCAGTGCGATATCTGCACAGTGGAGAAGACCTTCAGCCGCGCCGACGCACTCACTAGGCACTACCGTGTATGCCATCCCGAGGCAGAACTTCCCGGAAAGCTTCGCAGGCGCGCAGTCTGACGACGATGCTCACACTGAGGCAACTTGTATACCGACCACGTCGGATCATTTGGACGCCCGTACGCAGTTGCGGGAATGCAAGGAGGGGGCGTGTCGCCTACTGGACCCTTCGTCGATTGTTGGGTCAATGTCTCCACAGACCGGAGCATCGAGCCAATCAAAGCGATTTTTATGGAGCCTCTCGTCTTGTTTAGCTGCAGGGTCCTCGCCGATCCCCACCGCTGACGTCATCCTCTCGTGGGCTGACATCACCACGGCGCAGTCCATTCGCGTTCGGCCACTCGACATTATGCTGTGACCCTGCGTATCAGTAGTGAGTGGCATCATCATGCGCCAACATGTCTCTCCAGCCCCTCTCCCCGGCCAAGATTCACCACAACTTGGTGTGCGACAGGCAAGGCCAAGTGTCCAATCAGGCTCTAGCCCCTGACCTGGGACCCTTGCCTCGCCAACTTTCATACATCATCGACATCAAGTTTGATGAGTACACTGTCACGCGGGTGACAAAACTGTTCGCCGGGGGTACATCACTCACCCACCAAAAAGCGGCGAACAGTTTTGTCACCCGCGTGACTGTCAAGAAAATGATACAATTTTGCGCCGAGACGGCTCCCCTTTGCGTTGGTGTTTTTTATTGCGCGGAAACTACATCATAGTTGAGTCAGCATTCAGCGGAACCCTTTTTCACAAAAACGAGCAACTTCTACGTCACCATTCTAACTAACGCACATTTACGTCATACTTTGAGCGAAGTTCTGTACTTGTTCCTACGCTGCATATTTTGGCGCGGATCGGATAGAAACCTTTGAGTGTACTGTTATGTTTTCGGATTTTCTTGGGGTGCTGCATATTTTGGCGCAGATCGGATAGAAACCTTTAGTTTACTGTTATGCTTTCGGATTTTCTTGGGGTGCTCTTGGGAATGGATAGAGCATATCGATGTATTTTTAGCTGGTACGAAACACGAGTTAAGGAGGCCCATGGTAATGGCCAGAAAGCAAAAGAATGGTTTAATCAATGAGAATGCCCACCAAACTCGTCAGTAGTGGCTTTTATTAATGAAATTTAATGATAGATGTGGTACTACGATCCAAGACTTAATGGTTCCCAAGAACGAGCTGTCTAGCATCAGCGTAGAGCGGGCAGATGCCCGTCCAAAGCTGGAACTGCCTCGGTGATCAGTATTTTCCAAACATGCATATGTGTCATGTATAGTTGACTAACCTGGTACCAGCCCTGAGACGCGAGAACTTCGAGTCCGGGAATGGTGGGCCAACCAGCACTTTCAGCCATTTTAACAGCCGGGGTTTCACGAGGCTTGTACGCCATGTCCAAAAGAACGCGTTTTGAGGCTGCAGCAGAGGCGTTGACGACTCCACTAATGACTTTCTCGGTCATAGGATCGATGGGCTTGTCGCCAGGAATCGTGCTGACAATCACGTTGGGTAGCGTCGTGATTGTCGCGGCGTCTGTGACTGCCTGTAAGTTGTAGTTACTGGGCAAAGCTGCAATCATGGACGCAACGTTCTTGGCCGTACGACCAACCACGTAGATGCGGCGAAATCCGAGAGAGTGCAAAGCGAACACTGCAGCCCTCGTAGTCCCACCCGATCCAACAACCATTGCAGCAGAATCGCCGTTGACCTCCCCAAGCCCCCCTTCACGGAGCGCATGTGCAATGCCTTTCCAGTCCGTATTGTCTCCGACGAGACGTGGTGCGGCGCCTTCTACAAGACCAAATACTGGTATCACCGTGTTGACAGCACCGATTGTGCGCGCCGCTTCTGTGAGCTCGTCGAGCTCGTCGATTATATCGAGCTTGAGAGGAATGGTGACAGATGCACCACCAAAGCTAGGATTCCGCAACGTATCCCTGATGTCTGTCACATTGTCTGTTTCTAAAAGATGATACTGGTGCGGAAGACCGCACTGGGTAAATAAACCGTTATGGAGCGTAGGCGATCGCGACTGCGAAACGGGCTTTCCGAAGAGATAGAAGTCGCAGGCTTCCGATTTCCCGATAAGTGCAAGCGCTTGCCGAATCTCCGCGGCACTCAGCTGCCCAGGTGCAGCTTTGAAGGGCAGTGCAGGGTGTGATACAGGCGTTAGGAACCCGTTCAGCACGCGGCTGAGCTGGCCAGCCGCCCCCATGTTGATGGCGATGATAGGTGGACCTTGTTCAGATGCCATCCTGGACTTGAAACGAAGTAGATCAAAGTTATCCTCGACTTCCTGAGCTACGCCCACGAGCTTGATGATGTCGCCGTACTGCAGAGCACGATTGTAATGTGCGATCCAGGAAGCGTTTCTCCATGATAGCGCTCCGTGAGGATCGTGGTGGGAAGCAATCAATTTTGTATGACCTCGTGCAGAGCTGACCGATTCCAGTATTTCATCTGACAACGTGATTTCCACGTCGAGATATTCTGATCCAAGCTGCAAACCGAGATAATACAGCGCCAGCAGAGCTTCAGTAGCATCATCAGGGAACGATCCGCCTTGCGACATGGTACGGACCGTGAAGATGATGGGCAGACCTGTGTGCTGTCTGAGAATTGAAACCTGCTCCGTCACAAAATCTATATCGTGGCTCTCCAGGAGATCGACGCGGAGCTCGACAGCATCCGAGCCAACAATTACCTTGGGCAGTATGTCGGTAGCGGTAGAGAGGTCCGGAAGTGTCAGTGAGACAAAAAAACTTTGTGACTTTTTGCGTAACTGTGGAAGCTGCGTGTCTTTGCTAAAGACGGTCGACACAAAGCGGGCAAAATCGGTTGGAATAACACTTTTGCCAGTGGGCTCATTGGTATGGATACTGTAGTAGCTGTAGTTGCTACATTGCTTGTACCAGAACTTGCGGCGATTGTACACGCCCCTAATTTCGGAGCTGTATGCAGGTCGAGACTTGTCTCTCTCCAGGTACTGCATCACTTGGTCAATGTTGCGCTGAATCAAGATGACCTTGCCTCCGCTGCCAACGTAGCCCTGTAGGAGGTCTCTCGCCTCGGGGGTTTCGACGATTCCGCCGCCACAGGAGAATACGAAGCCAAGTGGCTGCTTGTCCATTACATCTTGAAGCAACTGCAGCTCTAGCTTACGAAATCCTTCCCAGCCGTGTTCTGCGAGAATCTCTGGAATCGACTGATCAGAGCGGCGCTCGAGCTCATGGTCAAGGTCGATGGATTTCCAGCCAAGGCTCTTTGCGATCCAATTTCCAGTGGTAGTTTTGCCAGCACCACGCATACCAATGAGGAATACGGAGCGATCATCTGTGCCTGCGGCTGCCGGTTTGTCCTCTTCCTCTGCCTTGCACTTGTCTGTGCCGTCTAGGCGGACTCTGAAAGATTGAGACATGGTATCCCACCAGCCAGGCCAGGTCTTGCCAACGCAACCCTGTTGAGTGATGACGGCACCGGCTGGGGCCACAACAGACAAGACACTCAGGCTCATGGCAACGCGGTGGTCATCATAGCAGAATATGCCCTTGTCTGGTGTCTTAAGATTGCCTGGCGCAATACCAAAAACCTCAATACCATCATCAAGCTCCGCACACTTGACACCAAACTTAGCGAGCTGTATTCTCATGGCCGCAATGCGATTGCACTCCTTGACACGTTGGTTTGCGATGCCTGTGATTTGGGTTTTTCCACCAGCAACAGCAGCCAGGACAGAAGCGGTCAAGAAGGCATCTGTCATAGGCTCCATGTCGATGTGTGGCAGAGGCTTCAGCGCACCTAGCTTCGGTCCCGTGACGGTTGTCGACGTCTCTGTCTGTTCCACGGTACAGCCCATTGGACCGAGAACGTCGACAGCGAAGCGCGCATCTCCTTGGAGCGAAGCCGAGCCGATATTGGGGATCGTGCAGGTAGTTCCTGTGATGGCCGCCATGGCTAGCGGATATGTCGCCGAACTTGCGTCGCCTTCAATTACATACTCTGGGGGATTCTTGTACGTGCCCTGCGGGATGTGGTACGTGTGCGGTTCTGTAGTCGACGCGGTTACGGCAACGCCAAACGACTTCATCATGGCGACTGTGAGATCGATATACAGCTGCGAAATGGGCTTCCCACCGACAAGCTTCAGAGTGACTGGGTTTTTGGCGTATGGAGCGGCCATGAGAATCGACGAAACGTATTGAGATGAGATCGTGGCGGCGAGCTCAATTACGCCTCCTTCGAACCCACCAGAAGAACCGATTTTCAGCGGCAAGCTCTTCTCCTGCTCTAGGTACTCAATAGACACCCCGTTCAACCTCAGCGCATCAACGAGAGGGCCGATGGGGCGCACTTTCATGTGGGAGTTGCCTGTCAGAACAACGGACTTGGCAGCGTCGCTAGGCAAGCAGAGGGCGGCAACGGTGGTAAGAAACCGTGACGCTGTTCCAGCGTTTCCAATGTAAAGCTCCTCGCTGCTCGAACTCAGCTTGCCAGCATTGCCATTGACAACAAGAAGTCCACCTCCAGCCTCCCAAGAGTACGAGGCACCGCGGAGCTTGGTAATAGCGGAAAGCATGTAGCCCGTATCGTCCGAGTGCAGCAAATTCTTAATTTTGCAGGATCCAGAACCGAGCGCCGCGAGGACCAGTGCTCTGTTGGAAATGCTCTTGGAGCCCGGTGGGCTGACAGTGACGTTTATGTCGGTGGGTACCGTGGGTGAAACGACGATAGCGGGCGAGAGGATGGTTCTGATGCTTCGATCATCCACAACGCTCGCCTTTGGTTCGTACGTCTGTCCAATTGCGGATAGGAGTACAATCTTCTTCTTTAGACCGTCGTTCTTCTTGTCAACGGCCATCTTCTGAAGGACTTCGTCCATGGGACAGGGCCTGCCTGCGGTCAAGCGTTGAACGCGCTTGTCCTGTAGCGAGACAGGAAGGCCGTATGCCGCGATGCACTTGACCAGCCTGGCGACGGCTTCAGGGCGCAGAATGCCCAGGTGGCGGGCTAGCTCAGCCTCCTTGACCATACCAATGGCGACAGCTTCACCATGAAGTAGCTGCGGTGTGAGGATGGCCTCGATGCCGTGGCCAATGGAGTGGCCAAAATTGAGGAGATTACGAAGGCCGCCCTCGCGCTCATCGCTGGAAACGACTTCGGCCTTGACACCGGCAGAACCCACAATGATGCGCTTCAGCGTGGCTTTGATTGGCATTAGACGATCTGTAGCCCGTGATCGAACGCAGGTGAGAATCCTGGAGGCAGATGCTTCCAGAAATTCGAACTCAGTTTCGTTCCAGATGGCGGCCGTCTTGATCACCTCGGCCATTCCATTGACAAACTCGCGGACAGGTAAAGTCTCTAGGAACTGCAGATCAATGTAAATCCTTCGCGGCTGCCAGAAAGCACCAACTAAGTTCTTGCCCATGGGGGTGTCTATGGCCGTCTTGCCGCCAATGGACGAGTCAACCATGGCGAGCAACGTAGTTGGAACCTGTACGAAGCGGACGCCGCGCATAAACGTGGCGGCAACATAGCCGATCATGTCGCCAATGACACCGCCTCCGAGAGCAATAATAACTGTGTCGCGCGTACATTGCTGTGAAAGCATCCAGTCCTCTACCTCACCCTTTGTTTCTCTGTTCTTGGAGGCTTCGCCTGGCGGGATCGTGTACGTGAGAAGACGAGCGTTCTGGCCTTGGGCGATGTTGTTGAAACCTGCTCGAAATCGCGGCACATAGGTATTATGTAGGTTCGTGTCGGTGATGAGGACGTACGTGGACGAGGCAACATTGTTCAACAGGTCCTGTACGATGTAGTCTGCCCAGAGACCATTGTCGACCACAATGCTGGGCTGGCCCAGGATAGGGATAGTCACAGGAGACTCTGACGCTGATTCGGCCATTTTGTACGTTACTGCGCGAAAAAAAAAAGCCTCTAGGCAGCTGCCATACCCAGGTCTCGAGCTGAGAAGGTGTAACGAAGAGGCATAGTGGCATCTCAAAATGTGACTAACTTTTTGCAGTTGGCATTAATGCGGCCGGTATCGGTTAAATTAGCTGAGTGGAGACCCTTCGCTGGCTGGCGCATGAAGCCACATTTATTGCAATTCTCTCATTTGATATCGTCCTTCAAGTGCATCCTGACATCCGCGACTTTTTAAAGTGGCAGGGGGTATCCTGTATCAGCGTCCTCATACAGTAGCGATGCGGTGCCGCTGCTTGCACCCTCGGGAGGATGATGGCGGTTTCGGCGTCGAAAAGGAAGCTGTAGGAGAATGAAGCGGGCGCGCCAAAGGGGCTCGAAGACTTAATATACGATGATGTGTCACTTCATTACAATTTCTTTGGATTTATTGTTCTCATACATGCATTTACTACTGTTTCTACCTGCAAACACAGTTTCTCTCCATTCACCGCAACTGCTAGCCAACTTGCCGCCGCACCGATCTTCTCGCTATTGTGCCTGTACTACTGGCTGGTCTATCTTGCTTGAGTGGAGACTCGGTCATGGGACCGGGACTAGGTACTTGCATCTTCTCGACCTGATGTACCTCAGTGTAGTGCCCTCATGCCAACTAACGCAGCCCGCCTTACACACGCCTGCGCGCCACGCTGCCAATGTCTTAAATCACGATGAGCTAAGTGTCTCTGGTTAGTATCTGCACACCTGCAGCAGGACAGCAGTGCTTACCTCGATCAACTTCTCCGTCAATTCGAAGCACTCGGCCCTGTTCTCTTCTGTCATCTGCTGAAACGAGGCTTTCCACAAGCCGCGAAAGCCCATCTCCTCCAGCGCCTCCTCCAGCGACTCCATGGACCCTGTAGCACTGGCGTATTCGTTCTCCGACGTGAGTGTTCGCACCAGAGTGTGTGCGGCCTCTAGGGCTGCGGAATCCTGTCCGTGCATGAGCACATCGTTGAGAATGGACGGCATCGCGCCACACCTAGTCAGCATTAATATCGTAAGTAAGACGTTGTGGACGCGTGACACTCACAGATAGGCAAATACGGTTCGTCTCGACATCGCTAGGTCGTTAAGCCACAGTAGCGTCCTAGCCTGGACGGTATCCTCTAGATACTGGAAATCTACCAGCTCAATCGCAGACATGAGGAGCAAGTCTCTATCCTCCATGACGTCGGCGTGGCGGCGCCGGCTGCCTTCCAGCATGCCGCTGATGCCCTCCGGGTTGATGCCAGCCAGCCACATGTTGTCGCGAAAGTTGTCCTGGTCTACGCAGCGGGCGAGCATGAGCGCGAGATAAGGCGAGTCGATCATGGTGTGGACGAGCTTCGCCGACAGCTGCGACGCTGGTGCCGTCATCTCCAGGAATGACCAGAGCACCCGCACGGCAGCCAACCGGGTCATGTGGTCCGTCAGGCCGCGAACCAGGCAGGCACACACGGCAAAGTGGAAGTTATCTTCGTCGAAATGGATGCCGTGTGCCTCGTCCAGTGGCTCCACAGCCTCGTCCAGCTGGTGACGGCTGTGCAGCAGCATCGGGATCACCTTATCGCCTCGAACGCCGCCAATGTTGCCGATGTTGATCAGCAGCGCCTCCAGGAACTGTGCGGTGCAGTTGAAGAGGTTGCCCGGCACGAGCCGGATGAGGGACATGGCCAACCAGAAGAGCTGTAGTCCGTAACGAGACGCGGACGGGAGGTTGGCCATCATCCGAGACAGGCAGGTGATGATGGATGTGAGCATCTCGCTGTGCCCGTCCTCGCCAAACTGGCTCACGCTGTTGCGCAACGCGACTAGGACCTGGTATAGTAGGTCATCGTCCACCTCCTCCCTGGCCAGGTAGCCCATGACGGCAAAGGCGCGAGGCTGCACAGCCGGATTGTTCTGAAACGCGGTGCTCGCTACCAGGCTCATCCACCGCGACCTCCAAGCGTTGGCCGTATCAATGGATGGCGCCGCTACGGTGCATATGTCGAACAGAATGGCCACAAGATTCTCCATGGCTGGTAGCGGTGACCCCTCGTCTCCGGCGAGAGAGTCCGATGCCGCGTCCCTCCTGGTAGAAGGTGGCGAGGAGAAGATGCCGCTGCGGGGCTCCGAGAGCACATCCAAGGACACGCGAAGCTTGGTAAACTTGGACTCATCTAGGATAAAAGACGTGCAGACAGCATGGACGGTGTTGGTGAGCAGTCTGTGCACCTGGATCCTGACGTTTGCGCTACCAGTGTTGACCAACATTGTGACGATGTGAAATATCTCAGGCAGGAAGAGCTGAGACTGCACGCCACTGCCGAAGGACAGGGAGGTGCATATCTGCAGCATGATGCATATCTCTGGCCAGACCGCGTTGTCGGGCAGGTTCTTTGTCGGCCGCAGCGAGGAACGGTTGAGCGCCTTTCGTAGCCTTGACAAGAACCGTGCGCGTAGTGTCACCGTGCCGATGTTGGCCACCGTAGAGGCCACTGTTTCAACAATGTCCTGCTGCGAGCCGAAGCCGATGGCCATTTTCATGACTTCCTCGAGGAAAATGTCGAGCAGTACCTCGTCCTGACCAAGTGACGGCCACACAAACTGGTCCAGCGCATAGCTTAGAGATTGGTCCAGCGCGATCATGTCAATGAATTTCCGAAAGATGGTGGCCACCTTTTCCTTGCCTTTCTCGCCGTCCATCTCGCCTGTCAGCACATCTCTCCGCAAACCCGACAGCCAAGGAGCCATATACGCCAGGCTCAGTGGTTTTTGTTCCTCCGTGAACGTCTCCCAGCTGGCAAAGAACTCCGACAAGAAGTCACATGTGAGTTGGGGCTCTGAAGCGGCAAGCTCTCGGCTAATGTTGACAATGAAGCGTGTGGGGTCAATGGGGATTGAAAGGTCTGGGGTTATGATCAGCCTAGTAATTTGTGCACTTTTGTTCCCTTCTTATCGCATCCTTCTCACTGCATCTTACCTCGTGAGCAGACAAGCCGTGTGGCAGTGCGAAATTTGAACGTTATGCACAGGGCGCCGAGCAGATTATAGGAAGCCAACCGAAGCTGGTGGTCGAGGCTGGACATGTTCATGAACGCGAGGTTCAGCAACGTACCAGGGACATCTTGTGGTCGAAGAAGTCGCTCCACGGGCTTGTGCATCCGGTTATCTTTGCTATACTTGGTCTTGGCGCTCCTGATGGCTTGTAGAATGTTCGCCTTCTGAGGGCTCGTAAAGCACATGACGATCCGGCCGCCGTCGGCACGCAATCCGAAAGAAAAGCCATCGTCACTTGGCATCGCCGTTGCCGCTTCGTCGATATCGCTGAGCCGGAAGATATCGTTGATTGTTGTGCTTAGCCGCAAGCTAGAAAAGATTTCCTGGTGCTTGCTGGTCGTCACTTGCACGTGGTGGCTGCCAACCTTGATGCTAACTTCCACTTTGCCTTTTGATTTGGACAGACGCGTGGCGTTGCTATAAAAATATCGTATGTCTGAGACAATCGCGGAGTGCTCTTTCGGGACCTGGAGCGTGCTGAGCACGAAATGGCTTCGCATTTCATCCATGTTTCCGGGCAGTAGATACTTGACATTGTTCGGGTTAAAAGCGCTGTATTCGTTCTTCGTTACGATCCTCAGAAGTCGCCGGAAGCACCGTCTAGATGACCATTTAGCAAAAAAAGAAAAAAAAAGAAGAAACAAGCCATAATTCCACCCTCATTACGTACTTGAAGGCGCTGTTCATGTTGTAGATGTAGATGCGGGTAAGGTTCTGTGTCAACTCGCAAGGCATGAGGAGATCAAGCATTTTGAAGAAGTCGTCCTTGGGATCATTTTTGCCGCTATAGCAAGTTGCATCGATGAGAACGCTGAAGGGCTCATGCCATAGCCGGCTTGCAATCTGCTTCAAGTTAGTCTCTGGTAACATACGCAAGACAAGGTATTAAGCAAGAACTGTCTCGTCGAGCTCACCTTTAGGAAGCAGTGTAGCAGTGTTTCGTGGTCAATACCCTCCGTTTCGCTGTAGCGAAGGATTATGAGTATTGTCGACAGGCCGTCCTGGAGAAGAATCAGCAACTACGTGCTTGCGCTGGTCCTGTGTACTTACCTGCGTGACACCGCCATCAAAGATGGTACGCGACGTCAGAAACGATTCTGTACTGCGAAAGGCATTACGCAGCATGAAGTTCTGGAAGCGTGAATACAGCGGTGGTCCGTTCATGGCAATCTGTGGCCTGTTCCAGGATATCGCCAGAGGAGGCGGGCCCAGATTCGTGATTAGGTTGCGCAAAGGCTCGAAGACAGGGGAATGGCTGCGCGGCGAGGTGTCCTGAAGACGGAGATACTCTCGACGCTCCCTAGCAACCAAGGTTTGGCGCAGGTGGTCCCAATGGTCATATATAAAGCGGTGGAAAGAAACGCAGGAGCCGAAGTCGGTCGTCTCTTTGGTAACGGCAATATCTATAGAGGCTGGGGGCACCTGTTGTAGCCTTTGGTCAGCCTAGAGCGAGCAAAATGGCTGTTGTTTACTCACAGAGATCGTGCGAAGGAAGCTTGTCACGACTGAGATATTCTCCACCAGAAACCGGTTCAGGGGGAACATGTACGGCTCTTTGGTGCCAAACAGGACATTGTTGGCAAGGTTTTGAATGACTTTAGCGATAAGCAGCAGCCCTCGACGCAGCTCCTTTGGTGGCGGCACGTCGACAAGGCCCTCCGCTTCTGGTGCCACTATCGCAGGGCAGAAGAAGCGTAGGAAAATAAACGCACCAACGGCTGTGTATTTGGCATCTGGAAATCGTGGCAGAACAGCATCGTGAATCTGCGCATGTTAGCTAGCGGGCTGGATATAGATTGTGCATTCTGGTGAGCTGTGATCAACGTACGATACTGCAAATCTTTCGAAAAGACGGCGGAATGCTCGGGGCCGAGCCACAGATGTCGTCCATAAATACCTTGGCTACAATTTGAAGCTGTGCCGCGTTTTTTTTCAGCTCCTCCGCGGTAGAGACCCTGGCCGGATCGAGCTCCAAGTCCAGCTCCTGCGATGTCATCATGAGCCTGTCTAGGATTTTGTGCAGCGTCCCCTGCAGATAGCCGAAGCCTTTCCATTTGGCATATAATGACAACATCTTCGTGGCCACGCAGCTTCTCCTCAAAATCTCGTTGGCGTGCTCTGGTATTGTTAGCTACAGAGCAAGGCCGGTCATCTACGTGGGAGTTACCAGTTTGCTCTATCTCTTCTTTGATGAGAGCTTCCAGGAGCTCAAACGTGCGACCTCTCTGTTCGAAGACAATTAAGAGACACACGGTGAGCTCGTCGATCTCTGCGCCGGGACAAATGGAACTCATGGATACGGCCAGCGATAAATCTTTCGTAAGAAGCTACCATTGCCTGATTAGTGGCGCAACATATGGCACATGAGCATGGACGGCATACCCCGAGGAGCTCCTCATATCTCTCGCTAACGGCGGAATCTGATAGATTGCTGAATTCTGTGCCCTGCGTCAGGATGTTGTACAGCACTTTGACGAATACGGTTCGAACTTCAACGCTGTCGTGATAGCCGTGAGAAAGGGAGTGTTTTAATCCGACGTCAATGTTCGCGCTAAGAAGATTCGATAGAATAGTTATCGCCATCTCAGAGCTTGAAAGCCCATCCGCTGGCTCAGAAGCGACTTTTGGCCCTCCAGTGCTAATAAGATCGAGAAAGCGCTTGAAGTAGCGCTGAAAGAGCTCTGATTTTCTCGCGCTCATGCCAGCATCCGATTGTATATCCTGCGTCTGCAGTGGCAGTCTGAATGTGAGATCCGAGAGTGCCTTCAAGCATGCCTTAGTAAGGTCTTTTTGCATGCGCTCTAGCTCCTCCAGTCTTGACGCTCCTCGGCCCGGCTCCAACGCGACGCCGGGGGTCCGGATCCATCCAATGATGTATTCCAGCAGCTGGTTGCGTATAAGAACGTCATCTCGGAGATTAAGGTGTTCTTTCCTGCGCATCACTGCTTCAGAAAGCTGGCAGATCCGTATCTTGATGCGCAGCGATGTCACTGAGTCGGTGCGGTCGGCAATGAATTTGGCAAAACTGAGAGTAAGTGAGCCAAGATGCACAGATGAGGCGGCGGCAAGGTCTTGGGGAGTATCGAGCCGCTCGACCAGGTCTTTCAGCAGGGAGACAGCTTGTTCGGCAAAGATAATGTCACTGTCCTGCGCTCGCTCTGCGTCGGCAGCAAAGGCGCCGGTGAAGAAGGCCTCAACCTCGAATTCCAGAGACTTAAATAGAGGTTGGTACAGGCAGGGTGGTACTTCGTGGGCAAATATATCTCGCATAGTTTCTCTCACTTTGACATTCGAGCAGCCCATGAGCTGGATACCTAGGCGAAGATATCTCGCCAGAAGGGTCTCCTGGGCGTCGCTGGCCGAATGACCATCAATCCACCGCAAGGTGCTCAGCGAGAGTTCTTCCGGTGCGAAAGCCTGCTGGGCTGTACATATGCCGCCCATGGAGGCAAGAAAACCGCCCAAGTCTCGCCACTGTGAGAGCGTGGTGGCATCCGTGGCATCGGCTGATGTCGCCGATACTTGTCTGCCCAGGTGGATCCATGTATCAAATGCTGCTCCCCATGCATGGATGATGCCTGGGGTCGGGTATTTTATCCGGCGAAGAAGACTTCTCGTCCTTTTCTGGAAAGCAACGAGCCCGGTTACTCGAAACGCGGGCGATGCTATCTCCTGAAATGTGTCGGCGTTTCGGAGGATCGGTAAACAGTATTTTGCGGATTCAGAGTGGTTATCCACCCATCGACACTCTTCCACGAATATGTTGAGACAGGACGCGGCGATTTCACAGTCTTCGATGCCCGGGGAGCACAGTGATACTAGCAGCGCAGTTTCCAGCTTCGATGTGCTGGCAAATGAGTCTGAGGTGCCATCAGGTACATGTGAAAGTCCCTCAGACGATGTTAGCGGCAGCAGGAGCATAGGCAGACAAAGGGCCTCATACCGGTAGCCTCCGGAGGAGGACTATGCGATCCTTCAAATAGCTGTGAATCTCTGCGAGTACAGGCTGATCCTTTTCATCTAGAAGACGCTCGCCAAGATGGAGAATAATACTTGAGCTGTCCGGATTCCGTCAGCACTGTGTATATGGCACAAGTCATTGTTTCAAGATAGTACCTTCGGTTCCAGAGGCTCCTTCGTAGTTCGAGCATGTCTGACTCTGCCCTACTGTCGAACTCGCCAAGGAGAATGGGAAGCTCAGCATGCAGCCTTTCGATGACTTCGGCAGCCTGTTGTCGAACAAGGGGCTCAGCGGACACGGCACAGAGCAGGAGAGCCTTGAAAAAGACGGAGTCCAGCGTGGCTCCCGAGAGCTCTCCAATAATAGGTGACTGATCTATGCTCAGGTATTTCAAGATACTGCAAATCATGTTTGTTCTGCCCTTTTCCTTGTCTCTGTGCTTCTCGTCGTGATGAAGATGCTCTTCGCTCTACATAATAATTAGCATGCTTATCTGTGGAGGTGGAGGTTCCTTATCTTACCTCGAGCTGTATTCTCATCAACGGTATGGACTTGTCAAAGAGCTCTTCATACTTCTCTGGCTCAGACAGCTGGGCAAAGTAGCAACAGGCCTGTATCATGGCAAGTTTGGATCCGTCTGGAGAAGTGGGCGCTAAACAATCATCATAGAGCTTGTCGACGCAGCCGTTTAAATTTAAATACGATAGGCTGACAAGTGCCGCAGTGATCATGCTCTGGTCCCAGACCGGAAGAGTAGCGGCGGAAGCGGAGGGGGGACGAAATATGGCATCGCGCACCTCGTCTTGCACGTCCATCGCATAGCTGACAAGCGCCGAGTCACTCTCGACAACGAAGTGGCGGGCAACTCGAAGTAGGGAGACAAGGCAGTAGCCTGCCTGCTCGTTGCCATTCCTGAGTGCCTTTCGCAGACTGTCAAGAAAGGAGACTTTCTTGATGACGCTGTGGCCTTTGGCCTCTCGCAAGTTGCTGGCCACTTCGAAAACATCAGGCATTAGAAATAACAAGGTCGTTTGAAGAGGATACAGATTTACTTTGCGCCTGTTCGTCTCTGTGGCGGTCTGGGTCATATCGAACAAGGTATCTGCACCGCCGTCAAGCCTCTTGTGAAGCCGATGAAGCGAAACAAACTCGTCAGGGTATCTGTCTATCCATCGCGTGATCAAAAGGGGTATCGCCACTGCCACTGTGTTTTGGTATGGCCCTCTGAAGTGAAGATAGTTGGAGCAAAGCTCCTGTATGAGAAGTCCGAGCTTGGATCCGTCAACCCAGCAGAAGGACAGTAGTCTCAGGACGATCAAAGCGCCACGTTCATGCTGCTGATTGCTTTTGGCCGTGTCTGTATGAGAGTCTCCGATTGCAGAGCGTACACTTTGAATGACATTGCGAATATAGCGAAAGGTCACTGTCCAGCTTGAGACAGTCATAAACTCCACGATTACTTTCACATGACTGTCGATTTCAACCAACTGAGAGTCCAAAGACTCCATGCCCTCCGTGAATCCAATGGCTGTGCCAGTAGTCGATCCTCTGCCGGGCCGTGGAATCGTGATATTGGCCACGGATGTTTGGTCAAGGAGCGTTTGTGCGGGAAGTACATAATCGTCTGGTATGGGCTCAAGAACCGTTTTGAATATGTCAAAGAGGCGAGTCACGAGCTCCTCGTTCAGCTTTTCTGGCGACAGCCCCTCATTCGTTCTGGCTGACCAGTTCGCTGAGCAGCATGCTGACACAAGGCTAAGAACGTATAGCTCGGACTGGAGAATGTGGCTTGGATGGGCTGAGATATTTGCAAAAGGTTGTGAGAGGCCCTCCAGCAGGTCAAGAAGAGAGTCAATCACAACCCCAGCTCTCGTTCTGCTGAGCTTGATGAGCGTAGCTTGTGTTGTTTGCACAACATCATCATCATCTGACCGTGTGCTACTGGCTCCTACGCGATGAGGCAGCTTCCACTAGTCAGCTCGATGTCTGGATGGATTACATCTGACGAGAGAGAACTTACCTTGGCACCGATTCTCTGGACGAGATAGCCCACCAATCCTACATCACCACTCATTGTGTTTGCATTTCGATGTTAATCGAGGCCGATTCGCTGTACATGCTGTATTGCTGAATATGCTCTTTGTTGTTGGCGTTCATCACTGGACCGGCAGGTTGGTGTGGGAGTTACCCCGCTGGTGTGCGCGCTGAGTGGTGTGTGATTTTTGCAAAATTCGGTCTGGTCGGCCGACCACTTGATTGCTAAAAGTGATTGGCGGCCATTAGCAAAAGAAAAAATGAAAAGTAACTGTGAGTAAGCTAAGTCACTTCACTTCTTGGATATAAATGTGAGGTTCTGGACATGCGTGTGGCACGAAGCATTTACACTTTTCTTTCTTGACACTTTTTTGAAATTCTAGGCTTATGTGTCGTAGGCCAACTGGCCACACGTGGTGTTGTAGAGCCGAACGGCGTTTTTTTTTTCAACGTGAGTCAAAAGGTCATTTACCTCCAGAACAGAAAGATAAAAGAAGCCAGCGAAGACTGTTTCTCACTCTTGCTGGGCTCTTCTTTGGTTTTACAAAAATTGCCAATGGCTGCTTCTTAATTTTAAAACGTAATTTATCAGCACTTCTATTCGAATGCTTGCATCTTTCTTCCCTCTTTTTTCTCTTGCGCTGCTGCTACGGATGTACCACAAGGCTTTTTTTTTCTGCTACGCCTGAGAGAAATCTTTAACCCGCAAAACTCTGCCAGTGTTTTTGTTTTGTCCCTAATCTATGATTAAGGGTCGCTTGTCTTGTTATTCTTTTTGCTATGGACACTTATTCTATTGCTCGCTACTATTGTCGCATCTCTTACCTAGAAAGGGAGAGCTTTCTCATCTCAAAGACCTGCCAGGTTTGGCGTGGTTACACATAACCTGACCGAGCTCCACAGAGTTGACCTGACCGAGTTTGACCGGCCTGACCTTGATCTGTCGACGGGCTTGTACTGGTACTAGAGAAAGAAAGATATAACATAGTATTAAAAGCACATAATATAATATAGGAAATCAAAGAAAAAAACTACTAATCTTATGTTACGATGGGCATCAATGAGCTATGCATCAATGGGCTATTCCGCTACGATGGACATTATGATGGTGTCAGGAAATTGTTTGCCACGTGAACGACATGGCCACGAGGGGGCCGTGAAGGCCCCCGACAACGAAAGTCTAATTGTTTGCTTTAATACAAACGCGCCGTTTCTACCAAGGCTTTTCTACAAGAATGGCAAGCGTGTAGAGACCGCGGCCGCTCGTAGTCCTGCTGGGTTTGGGTCCCCAACGCCCTCTGACGCAGAGGGTTGACCCAATCGTAAACGGGCTGTTTTTCGCGATAGGTCGAACACAATGCTGAACAAAGTAGCACTGATACTCAAGTCGGCATAGTGAATCCCAGGCAAGTGCCTCCAGTATCGTCAGCTACGAGTATGTTACCCGACGTAGCTATTCGTAGCTCGGTGATCCTGGCCATGTGTATTGGCAAAGCTTGGTGCGAGATGCCGCTTTGTGAAATTGCATTCAGGAACACGGCAACACCGATATAGAGTTTTCAGACATCTTTGGAGCTGATACCACTCTTAGACAATAGGCAGGCCCGCTTCGGTGGCTTGGCTGATTCTTGGCTCGGTTCCATCGACAGGTATGATATGTTGCAGCACAAGGCGAGATTTCTGTGGCATTTCCCACTGTCGTAATCTTTCTTAGGAAATGTGGGCAAAACGAGCCAGGGATCGTTTTACTTACGTCAATTTCCGATCTTACATTCAGCACCAAGATGTCTGAAAACTCTATATCGCTCCCGTCGGCAATGCCTGTGGATGGATTTGACAATGCACTAGACATGTATCTCAGTATTGCCGTTGCTCGTTCGATGTCAGTTTGGCTCACCATGCATCTCTTCGACCAGGTGAGGGACATGCTTTTTGAGGTACGGAAGGAATGCTTGCGCCGTGGTGATAGCTTCAGCTCGTGTCACCCCGCTCCAATTTTGAAGAAAAAAAATGTAAATAAAACAACACGTTTTCTTTGAGGAGACGTTTTGCATTGTATCCATGGTGAAGCCCAACCTCGGTGTCTAGTCAGTAGAGCGGGTCAATGCTTGCTTGCTCTCCCACTTCGTATGGGCAAGCCTCCGCCTCCTGCAGGCAATGTTGGCAAGAATAACGTGAGTATAGAATGTAGATAGTGTGATATATGCATATTACACATGCATGACTGGTATCTGGCTGGCGGCGACAACGGGTCTATCTATATGTCGGCGTTTGTGCAAATCCCCATGATACAGCCTACCCTGGACGCTGGATGGGCGTGCCTGGGCAGTTCCGGAAGGACTGTCTGTGTGCGGTGCGGCTGTCTCCGGTGAGAAATCGGCCCCGTGTGTGTATCTTGCACTGGGGACGACCAGCAGATTGAACGTGATGCGTGTCCCCTCTTCACACAGTATTGCAATGGCGGGGACAGCAGGCTCCTGCAACTCACAAGGCAACCACACAGGCACGCCGCGAGGGTCAGTCCGCGAGAGAAGGAAAAATGCGAAAAGTAAGACACGTACCGGGCGACCACAAAAAACATGGGATCGCTACTTGATCTACTGGCACTGGTAGTGACCGCACAATGGGCTGGGTCGCAAGCCTTGGCGCAACCGAGCTTGAACTGTTATTAGCTGAACCGCTTAGCTGAACTGCGGGTGAGATACCCGCGTGTGCTAACCTGCTGCCTTTACAAGCTAGTTTTCTTTCACGTGAAGCATTGTTTCCAAACGTAATTGGCTGCAGTGATTGCCTGTCTCACGCTTACACTCCCGCTCAACACAGTGTCCTAACTACCAAGTTAGTGTGACAGTCACGCTTTTGGCATGACTTTAATAAGATGGAGTGAGGCACCCATGTGGTTGGCCCCCAATCCACAGTGTGTGATGGCGATTGTTTACACAAATTGCCATAGAGCTCAAATGGATGATTCCAAGAAGTCTCCGTCGTGATGCTACGCTCTGTACCGCTGCTTGCGGCAGATAAGTTCTTGGACTACTGTGGTGCAGCGTGCAGCCTTGCCACGGATTGGAGGATCCCCAGAGGATTCTTACAAGCCTTGCATCCACAGATCGAGCTGCCAGGAGGAACTGGTCACGTCCGAGAAAAGATTGGCAACTCGCAGCCCCGTCATGCCCCCCCCCACCAATTACTAACCACATCCTCATCGTCCACCCGCATCTGAGTGCTGCCCCTCCGGCACCCTACTTTGCAAGTCACTGTCTCGTCCGAGATGAAGTCTGGGACAATACAACGCTACGGCAGATCAGCAGAGTCGCGCGGCAGATCGTCACTGTGACCAATCCAGGTGATGAGCGAGATGAAGCGATGCCTTGATCACACAAACGGATCAGCACAGAGACGGGCGCAAGAAGTGAGCATGCGCCGTTACGTCCCGTAGGATCATTACCAGCAAACCATCATCTGTCGGCTTACTCTATTACTGGAAGGTAGCAACTGTTGTGGAGTTAGCCTTCTCGGGCCTTCTCACAAGCGAGTCCAGATGCCCTACCGCCGACCGGCCTTCTCTGCGACGTCGGCATATCCCTACCTGCTTGCTGAACAATCCGCTGTCTGTGCGCCAGAAGCACCCCATTCAACCGCAATGGTGCGGAAGTGGCACATATACATATATACACACATATATACACACATATATATATATGGACTCGTTTCCTCTGGGCATGCGGATACATTAGCCAACTCCCTCGACGTATTACCTGTCACGGCCTACCTGACTCGTACACAAAATGCGGTGGTCTTTGTTCTCCGTCGTGTCGCTACTGGCCCCTCTGCTACAGGCCAGCCCAGTTGGCGACGTCCAGGCAGGCACCGAGGCTTCAGCTACCGCCACGACAGCGTCCGGACTGCCTAGACTTGTTGTCTACTTCCAAACCACGCATGACCAGAGTGGTAAACCAATCTCCATGCTGCCTCTCATCAACGAGAAGGGAATAGCATTGACTCATCTCATTGTCTGTTCTCTTCACATCAACAAGGACTCGGAAGTTCATTTGAATGACTACCCCCCCAGTGACCCTCACTTCTACACGTTGTGGAATGAGACAACACATATGAAGCAAGCTGGCGTGAAAGTTATGGGTATGATTGGAGGAGCTGCATCGGGCTCCTTTGACTCATCGACCTTGGACGGAGACTCTGCGACCTTCGAGAGATACTATGGACAACTGCGAGATGTTATCACCAAGTTTGGTCTCCAAGGCATGGATCTGGATGTTGAGCAGCCAATGAGCCAGTCTGGCATTTCCAGACTAATCACTCGACTACGCAAAGATTTTGGGTCCGGATTCATCATCACACTAGCACCAGTCGCATCTGCGCTGAGGAATGGCGGTAATCTCAGCGGGTTTGACTACAAGTCTCTCGAATCCAGCAATGGCCGTGACATCTCCTTTTACAATGGGCAATTCTACAGTGGGTTTGGCACCATGGCGCGCACTGACGACTACGTCAAGATCGTGTCCAACGGCTTTGCGGCGTCAAAGGTGCTGGCTGGTCAGCTCACTTCTTCCGACAATGGATACGGATATATTCCTTACAGTCAATTGAACGCCACTGTTATATCTCTCCGCAAAAAGTACGGTCAAATCGGCGGTGTGATGGGTTGGGAGTACTTCAATAGCGAACCCGGCGGCACCCAAGAGCCCTGGAAGTGGGCACAAGTCATGACTGAGATTCTTCGCCCCAACTCCGTTCCCAACCTGAAGATCACAATGGACGATGCGAATCATCTCACCGAAGTATATGAGCATACTGTGGGCGGATCATCGCTGGATGCCCGCCCAGGATCGCCGGCCATTGACTACTACGCAATGGTCAACGCGTGAGCCTCAACACGGCGCTGAACTGGACACTGGAGTTATGTACATAGCCAAATAACTACACATATGCACTTATAACATTATATAGTCAATACGGAATATTGAGTACGATTTATAACGAAGAAGAGCGTGTTGGGTGAGTATCATTAATTTATTGGCTAGCTACGACTGACTGGCGGATGACTGTCAGAATTTTCCGAAAGCCCAGGGTCTATCGATTTAGTAATGCTCATCTAACCATGTTCTCCAGCCGCCATCACATAGTATCGACCGAACACGTCCTTGCAACCAACTCGTATTCCCCCAGAAACCCCAAGAAGCCTGGAATCGACACCAATCGACCAATGCCGTTTCCCAATGCCGCCGTAAATCCACAAACTCGTACTTGCTGTCAATTTTCTCGTGTTCGATAAGCAGTTGATGATACTGCATTAGTAGTTCTAGCTCTTCCTCTTGCATGGCTATTGTATCAGGAAGTGGCGTACTTATTCTAATGAGCATATCTAAAGGAACGGAGCAAGTAAACAGTTTGGCAAGATCGCTCACCCCGAGTCCAAGTCCGACGTATTGAAAATCAAAGAAAGCAACGCTGTCTCCCGATTCGGTGGAAAAAAAGTTCTCAGATTTGACGTCGCCATGTATAAAAGTTTCGAACGACCTTCCTCTCGGAACGAGGAATTTTGCAACTTTCTCAGCAATCGAAGCTGTGCCGTCAGGGTTGCAGAACGCTGCTGACCATTCAGAGTCAGGTCTACTGGCCAACGAGGCGTATTCTGTCTGTCTCGTAGCGAGGTATGTATATCCACCATTGAGCCAGATAGACCTGGGTGCCAATGCTTCGCCGGCTCTCCTAGCCTTCAACTCGGCGAAAGGAGGCATGAGAAGCCCGTTCATCGTGTGCTTGTCTTGCAAGTTCCAAGAACTACCATGGAAATTTGCGAGCCATCTGATCGCTGATTGGACTTGGGCTGTGGACAAATAACTCCTCTTTTCGCCAGCAATGGGAAATTTCCGTCGCAAATCAGTCATCAGAATTGCAGTGACCCCGGTCACATCTTCTCCAGGTGCCAGATCCCTCGTTGAAGCCAGACACCTCGCCACCGCAACGCCTGATGGCAATGAGGGAGCAATTTTTTCATAGAAATACTGCTCCACTTCATAGCTGAATAGTTTTCGTAGATGGCCTTCGTCACTTTTCGAATTAGGAGGGCATATAATTTTTAGCACGACGCGTACTTTGCCATCAGCCTCCAGAAGATGCCTATCAGGTATTGTAAGACCGAACCCCGAGCCATTGGATACTGTAGGCTTCGTTTCCATAGAATAGATAAAGCCATAGCCTGATAGACAGATAGAATTAGTTATCTCAGCCTCTAATGGTAAATTTAAAACGCTATTGTCTGAATTACCTGCCCACAAGGCTTGGAGTTTCTTCGAGTGTAACAGCTCAAGCCCCGCATTTGCGAGAAGTTTGTCAGTCACTCGCTCTATGTGTCCTTGCCTAAACATGGCAGTTTAAAGTGCATACGACGGAGAATATTTTGCGGTTTGGCCAGATGTATCTTTCGTGCCTGTCGGTCGCCAAGGAGGGTCACATGTGGCATGTGGGGTTGTGCAATACCTCTTGCTCGTCTCGTCCAAGATAACATCGAGTCACATGACAAGACAACTTAATACTAATACTTTGAAACACATTTACACTTTCTATTTGACATTTCTCTTCCATAGGAACATCAAACCAGCCATAGCCAGTTCTTGTTTGCAATTCATCATTGAGTCTGCGTTACCCCATTACTTTGCGTGACCATGGTGGGTAGGAGAGTTGAGTGAATTTGAAAAGGTACACTGGAGAATGAAAATGAAATGTAAGTTATGAGGGAGGGGCTTAACGATTGATAGCAGGGCTGATTGGGCTTTTTGTGTTGCTAGTGCAGTTGTTACTACCTTGCAACACGTACAGACGCTCTCATAATTACTGGATGCTGACATTGAACCTTTGATCACAGCCATTTCATGAATGGAGATAATCTAGACTTTGAAAAGCTTTTTCCTCATGTCAGCCGATCAACAGGTTGGAGCGTCCGGGAGGCTGGCAATAGATGCTGATGACCCTCGTCGAGCGCTCGAGTGTCTGCCACGCTGGACGCGAGTAGCTTCGATTACCAAAATGCGATCGCACGGTTGTGAGCTAGTTCGAACATGAATGCAACGCACTGCTGCATTCGAAAACTTTCACCGGAGCAAAATAGTTGGTGCCTTATCGTTACAAAGTGCCATTGGTCAAGACTGGGGATCAGTTGGCAGCTAAAACGTGGCAGACATCCGTGACATTTGGCGGACCTCGGGGCAAAATCTACCATGAGTGAGTTCGATAATACTTGGCAATTCCGACAGGCGAGCAGCACGATATTTATTAGCAGCTATCTATCCATGGGCCACGTGATGCCTCTCGTGCCATTACGTGATATGTCAACTCCGATTGAGCGCAGTGTTTTTTGCTGCCTTGCGTGTGGTGTTAGGATATGAAAAGGCGGCCTGTTCCATCCCACGTAATTCGCAACTGCCAAACGCCAGATATGGCCCACAACACTGCATCTTGTCGATGTATCAATCTTGGGCTTTTCGGGGGAGGGGGTATAGCTTGAAAAATGCCTGAGCCACGTTTTGTGAAAGGCTCGTGGTTTTGTATCCCAGACTTGTTCGCTCTGCCTCCCAGCGACCGTTTCTATAGTGGCCCCTCACAGTACCTAAACAGTCAACAGTCAACTTCGCCTCATAAAGGGAAGTCGAAGCACGGCTGTACGTAAAACATGACATCATCTCAACGATGCAGAAGCTAGCTTGGTGCATATTCGTCATTCCTCGTAACAATCAGCTCATTTAAGCAAGGTGGACATGATCCGCCAAGATGACCCTGGAAACTGGAGCAAATCCACCAGTGTATCTTGTTTGCAACAACGTAGCCCATTGGCTTGGTGCTAGTAACAGCTCCCTCAATATTGCTGGTCTGGCTAACGCATTTGGATGTTTACGACTAAACATAGTTACGAGAGTACTGACGGCTGGGCAACCTGGCTTACTAGCCGTGAATTACATAATTGCCCGGTTTGCCAGGCGGTCGCAGTCATTTGATTGTCCCTACGGCAGTGCATAGGGCAATA